>CM024764.1:26689233-26986337 GCA_014218235.1 Colocasia esculenta
TAATAACCAAGGGTGCTATTCACCTGATGACCAAGAAAAGACCACGTCACATGTCCATTTGGAACCTTTGCCTTTAGACGCATGCCATTCGGCTGTGCAATGCCCCTGCAACTTTTCAACGTTGCATGTTGTCTATTTCTCAATATGGTGGGGAATACTTAGAAATCTTCATGGACGATTTCTCTGTGTTTGGAAATGACTTTGATTCGTGTCCTCGACCATTTGACTGAAGTGCTCGAAAGATGCATTAATGCCAATCTTGTCTTAAGTTGGAAAAGAGCCACTTCATGGTTAAGGGAGGAATTGTCTTAGGGCATATGTCTCAGGGAGAGGGATAGAGGTAGATAAAGCCAAGGTGAATCTCATTTCCGAATTGCCTCCTCCCAACTCTGTCAACAATTCGATCCTTCTTGGTCATGCTGGATTTTATAGGAGGTTCATCAAAGACTTTTTCAAAATTGCGAGGCCATTGAGTTCTTTGTTGAAAGACACTCCTTTCATTTTTGACGAAGCCTGTCATAAAGCCTTTGAGGATTAAAAGACATTTTGACCAGAGCTCCAATTCTACAATCTCCAGATTGGTCATTACCATTTGAGATAATGTGTGATGCTTCAGATTATGCAGTAGGTGCCATTTTGGCCAGAAAACTGATAAAGGATCTGTGTGATTTATTATGCAAGCAGAACATTGAATGATGCTCAATTCGATACACAACCACTGAAAAAGAGCTCCTAGCTGTTTTTTGCCTTAGAGAAATTCAGATCTTATCTCGATAGAGCCAAAATCATTGTTTTCACTGACCATGGCTGCCTTGAGCATTTGCTTGCCAAAAAGTGATGCCAAGCCTAGATTGATCAGATGGATCTATTGTTACAAGAGTTTGATTTGGAAATTCATGATAAAAAGGATCCAAGTGTTGTAGCTGACCACTTGTCTAGATAGTTGCCCCCGGACTCTATGCCCATTAGATGCTTTCCCGGATGAGCACATTTTAGCTGTCTCCAACATTTTATCTCCATGGTACGCACACATTGTGAACTACAAAGTCATTGTACGAGTACCTGGAAATTGGACCAAAAATGAGAGAGAGAGATTCTTTGCTAGAGACAAGTACTTTATTTGGGAGGACCCGGACTATTTTTTTATAGGACCAGACCAAGTGATAGAAGATGTGTCCCTGAGAGTGAACACAAAGTGTCCTCAAGTTTGTCATTCTCTCGCCTGTGGAGGACTTTTCAGGAAAGAAGACCGCTGCTAAGTGTTGGCCCTTTTTGGTACGGCAGCAAGCTAACCTAGAGGGGGTGTGATAGGTTTTTTCTAAAATCTGAATAGAAACTTAAACACAGAAATTAGCACTTGAAGTTTGGTTAGTTTAGTGTGATAAGAGTAGCAGTGCGGAAGCAAATAAACAAATCACACAAAGGACACAAGAAATTTATCCTGGTTCGGCCCTTCCCACATGAAGTCCTACTCCAGTCCCCAAGCAACCTCTTGGGATTTCACTAACCAAGGGTACAGTCCCCCTTAAGGACACTACAACACCCAGCACCCCAGCTGGTCTTCTTCTCTTTTCCCGGGCAAGAAGGCAACCCCACATTCTCTTACAGTTAAAGAAGCCAACTCCTGGTACAACCCCAATGCGTTCTGCTAGACACTAACCCCTAGCTAGGTTAACAACTGTATACAGTCCTACAGCGACAAGGATCTTTCTTAGAAAAGAAAGAACAAGCTGAGAGTTGGAAACAATAAACCCTAAAGCTCTCAGCAAAAACTCTCTCCCCCAGATTACAAGATGCACACAGAGAGAGAGAGAAGAAGGAGAGGAGCTTGAATGCTTCAGTGCTTCAGATGCTTGAACACTTCTTCTTGGCTCAGGCTCTTTCTCTCTTTTCCTTTGAGTGTATGTGGAGTTGAGGTTCTTCCCGGATGTACACTCTTGAAAAATCTTCAGGAAGCTCTTGGTTCTTCTTCAGCCTTGCTTCATCTTTTATATGAGCAATTTGAATAAATCCGTGGAGTTCTAGCCGTTGCTCATCTTCTCTTTCTTCTGATAATTTGTGGTCTACGAGGTCTGCAAGCATAGAAAAAGTGTTTAGATAAAAGAGTGTTTCTGTCAAAAAGGCTCATACCTTTATGTTTCCTGATGCCACACCCAGAAGTGGTAAGTAATCCCCAGTTTTGTTGGCAGGAAAGAAAAGATTTAGAGAGATAAGCAAAAGATCTCCTGTCAGAAAATAGAGGATACGCAAATCAAGAATATTTGACTTTTTCACTAGAAGCCAAGAAATATTTTGAAATATAAAATAAATCTATGTTTAAGTGAAATCCATATTTTACAAAGGAAACGATGTGAGAGTTACAAAACCATGTGAGAGTTACAAAGGATCCTTAGAGAGTTACAAAGGAATCCATGTGAGAGTTACAAAGGAATCTATGTGAGAGTTACAAAGAATCCTTATGAGTTACAAAGGAATCCATGTGAGAGTTACAAAGGAATCCATGTGAGAGTTACAAAGGAATCTTATGAGAGTTACAAAGGAATCATGTGAGAGTTACAAAGTAATCCTTATGAGAGTTACAAGGAATCCTTATGAGAGTTACAAAGGATCCTTATGAGAATTACAAAGGAATCCATGTGAGAGTTACAAAGGATCCTTATGAGAGTTACAAAGGACCTTATGAGAATTACAAGGAATCCATGTGAGAGTTACAAAGGAATCCTTATGAGAGTTACAAAGGAATCCTTATGAGAATTACAAGGAATCGTTATGAGAGTGAATCCTTGAGAGCGAATCCTTATGAGAGTTACAAAGGAATCGTTATGAGATTACAAAGGAATCGTTATGAGAGTGAATCCTGAGAGCGAATCCTTATCTTAGAGTTTACAAAGGAATCGTTATGAGAATTACAAAGGGATCGTTATGAGAGTGAATCCTTGAGAGCGAATCCTTATGAGAGTTTACAAAGGAATCGTTATGAATTACAAAGGAATCGTTATGAGAGTGAATCCTTGAGAGCGAATCCTTATGAGATCGATTCCTTAAGAGAGCGAATCCTTATGAGTTACAAAGGAGTCTGTGTGAGTTACAAAGGAATCCTTATGAGTTTCAAAGGAGTCTGTGTGAGTATAAAGGAATCCTTATGAGTTACAAAGGAGTCTGTGTGAGTTACAAAGGAATTCTTATGAGTTACAAAGGAGTCTGTGTGAGTATAAAGGAATCCTTATGAGAGTCACTTATCAAATCGTTATGACCAAATCGATGTGGCACTTTGAACTGAAATCCATATATATTGAAGGACATCGATTTATGTGTTTTAGTGCAATCATTACGGTAATAATGTCATAAATTTATATTTATTAAAATCATATATTTAATTTATAATTAGAAAAATCATGGTATTAAATATATTTAATATTCATTAATCACATAAATTTATATTTATTAGAAAATCATGATAATTAATTTATAATTAGAAAATCATGGTATTAATATATTTAATATTCATAATCACATAAATTTATATTTATTAGAAAATCATGATATTTAATTTATAATTAGAAAAATCATGGTATAAATATATTTAATATTCATTAATCACATAAATTTATATTTATTAAAAAACATGATATTAAATTTTTAATATAATTAATTAAACATAAATTTTGTTATCACCAAAAAAAAGGGTAAATATAGGAGTGGTTCCACACTAAGGTCTTAGACTCTGTTTCTATTGGCCCACATTGTTTAAGGATGCCCACCAATTTTGTAAGGCCTGTCCTAGATGTCAAACCATGGGAAACATTTCTAAAAAGGACATGATGCCTCTTACCCCATTTTGGTTGTAGAATTTTTGATGTTTTGGGAATAGACTTTATGGGACCTTTTCCACCGTCCTTTGGATACACGTACATTTCTAGTTGCTGTTGACTATGTGTCCAATGGATAGAAGCCATAGCCACAAAGACAAATGATCATAAGTGTTGTCAAATTTGTTCAGAAAAATATCTTTTCTAGATTTGGGTGGCCCAAAGCCATCATTAGTGATGGAGGACCTCATTTCATTAACACCCAATTTAGGACCCTCCTAAGGAAGTATGGGATCACCCATAAGCTAGCAACACCGTACCATCCGCAAACCAGTGGCCAAGTGGAAGTATCAATAGGGAGTTAAAAACATTCTTCAAAAGTCGGTTAGACCTAATAGGAAAGATTGGTCAGAAAGGTTAGATGATGCATTGTGGGCCTACCGAACTGCTTTCAAAACTCCCATTGGAATGTCCCCTTACCGGCTTGTCTTTGAAAACCATGTCATTTGCCGGTCGAACTTGAGCATAGAGCCTATTGGGCTATAAACAAGTCAATCTTGACTTAGCCCAAGCTGGTCAACAAAGGACCCTTCATCTGAATGAGCTAGAAGAGCTCAGAAATGAGCCTACGAAAGTTCCAAGATCTATAAAGCCAAGGCCAAAGCATTCCTGATAAAACACATCATAGAAAAACTTTTCAAGTGCATGATAAGTTTGGTTTTTAATTCTAACTTCGTCTGTTTCCGGGAAAATTGAAGTCTCGTGGGATGGGCCTTACATAGTTGTCAAGTCTATCTGACAATGGCGCTGTCGTTATTCTTGATCCTAAAACTGGACAACCGTCCACTGTTACAGGGAGGAGGTTAAAGCATTTTTTTGAAAACCCCCTTCCTTGAAAGTTGAGTCCACCAAGCTAGATGAGCCAAGTGAAGCCTAATTGCGTCTGGCTGAAGACGATAAACTTAGCGCTTCTTGGGAGGCACCCAAGTGTACAGATTTCTTTTATCAGGTAATTCGTCTGTCTTACTTTCTTTCCCTTGAATAAGTGGGGGAGAGGTAGAATAAAACACGCATTCATAGTCCCCACCCTAACCATTGCTTCAGTTTCTTTCTTTTAGCTTGTACATATGCAAATAAAAACAAAATTTCACAATGTTTCATATTTGAATAAAAATGCGTGGCTTTGCGCATCCCAGACTATGTGGTCTGATCTTAAACCATTAAATTTTTTGCGGTTGTCGCATCCCTTGCAAACATCCATGTTAGATAGCATCTAGTAAATGATACATGTACCTCTTTCTACCTTATGTAAGGATTTATGGCAAGAAGTTTCATACACACACTACACAGCCACTTAGACTAGCTGAACCCGAATGTAGCAAATTTGTTAGGCTAGTAGGAGAGAGGTGATTGGTTTTCTCCCCTCCCCTTAAGTGAATTGCGAAGGAAGTGAAGGCATGTGATCAAGGAACCTGACTGTTCATCCTTCCGTAAAGAGGAAAAGAAAAGAAAAATCAAAGCAAAAGCAAAAGCAAAAGAAAAATATATCCATGAAAATGCCCCGGATCTGAGTAAGTTGACTCGCTACTCTTGAAAAGTGATGGGTTGTGCAGCATTGTGATGAAAAGAAAAAATCTGAGTGCACAAAGTGCAAATAAGGGACAAAAGTCCTCAAACTCAGAAATAATCCTCAAGGAGATGGGAGAATGGAACTGAGAGAACAACCCGCTCTGACTAAGCAAGGATCTTATTCCACAATTCTTTTCTTCTCCCTCAAATCAATCTAATCTCAAATACTAGCTACAGCAGAGAGTTTCAGAAGGGCTGATGTGAACTCTTAAGTGAGCTACCACTTGTGCACAAATTTCTCGTCATAAACTTTTACAATTAGGAAGACATGTTTTTACATTAATTCTTTTACTTGATGGCAATTTAGCATGGACTTGTATCTTCTAGTCCTATATTTAGAATAATTTTTATTGCTAAGGGACTAGCAATATTCAAGTAGGGGGAGTGATAACTACTAAATTTTTCGTGTTAAAGTTCATACAACAGTTAACTTTAGCCAGTCCAAGTTTTTTTTAGAGATTTCTTCTACTCTTTCTTCTTTCACAGAACGTGGGAGACTTGAGAGTTTAGAATTGTTTACTTTCCATTCCTTGGTGTTGGTTCATCTATTTCTTTTGTATTAGTTTCAATTCTTCTGTGCATGCAAGCGATTCAGGGAGTTTATTTCATTACCTATTTTTCTTCCGTTATGGCTACTGTGAACGAAGGGAAGGAGAGGAATACAATTGTCAATTTCCTTTCTTCCATTCTACTGTTCGGCTGCAAGCAGAAGGTGATTGCAATTTATGTCGGTTTATTTCCTCCCTTCTGTTCATCTGGTTTTTGTTCAGCATTCCAGGACTGGTGATTTAGTTGTTGTTGTAGAGCTGATGGAAAGGAGGTTGACATCTGACAGGTTCAAGTGCTATTTTCTTTTCTTCTTCTGTGTTTGATTCTGTTTGATTTCTGAGAGATCGGAGTGTTCTTCTTGTCTCCTTCTATTGTCAACATTTTTTTTTGATATTTCAGCTGTGAGGTTTGAAGTGTTTTCTTGTCTAGGTTCGATTGGAGGGGAGGAGACAGAGTGGGCCATTTCAAATTTCTGTAGAATAGGAGAGGGTTGTTCTGGGTTCTATTCTTCCGGGTTTAGCATATGTTCTTATTCAATTTGAGTGTGATATTTCAGCTACTGTAAGTGATCCAGGGGCACTTGCTTTGCCCATTCGTCCTAAATTGATTTGTTCATTTCTTCTGCTTACTACTTTTTTTTTTATGCATCACATTTGAGTTGGTTGTGTTGCTGTGTTGGGGGAGATCAAGTGTTCTTACAATTCTTCAATTTTATGAAATCATTCCAGTCAACTTTCCCATTCTTGTGTTCCAGAAGGCGATCCATGGCATTTTATTTCTTATTCTTCTGTGTGAATTTCTTCATTTCTTATGTGCATAGATGACTCATCCGGTACATCTGCTTATTTCTAATTGATCTGTGATGGAGATTTGATCCAGTAGCATTGACATTTTGGTTCAGTTCTTCTGATTGCTTGGTCCAATTGCGTTGTCCATTTCTTCTTCAATTTAGTTGTTTGTTATTAGTTTGGCATTCTGTTTTTTCTTCTTACTGCTGGAGGGGGAAGTGAAGAGAGCATTCGATATCTCAGAAGTTTGACATTACACTTAAACTCCGTTTACTGTTTTCTTACTAATTCATCCCTCGAGCTGTGAGGTACAGTGGTTTGGATGTTCTTTTGAGATTCATGTTCTGTCATCTTCCCGAAGCAATTCAGATTTAGAGGTGTATCTGTTTGTGCCTATTTAGATCTCTCTCGATTTGTTTGATCCCTCGAGCTGTGAGGGTACATCGATATCACTCTCTTTTCATTTCAATTAAGCTGGTTCTTTCATTAATTTTGATCTGTCAAGTGTGAGGGATTTGATCGGTATTCTTTACACATTCACTTTTAATACATCGTTGATAGAGATTTCAAGTCAAGGTAGTTAAGTCGAGCTCTATTTTGCCTCTCCGAGGATATGACCTGTTCTCACCACCATGCTAGTTCATTTTTGCTATTTTAATTCGTGAGACAGTTTAGAGGAACTGCGCATATTGACGTGTGAGATGAACTCTGGACAACGAAAGTACACAGTCAACAATGCGCGCGTTTCAGACGCCCGAGTTGGGAATGAAACAAACAATAAAAAATTATAGAGAGGAACTTATTGTATAGTTGTACACATTTGGTAGACTTGTTTAAACTTTTCAAGCCTCTCATATCTTCTCTTTTCTCTCAAGTAATCAAACCAGGAGGTAATCGGTCGACCAAACACTGGGTTCTGATCGATCGATTCTGGCAAAACTTGGAATCCGACAGACTAGAATCGCATTGGCTTTTCTATCGTGAGAATGGAAATAAACAATCATGAATAGAAGAGGAGAACCTACCTTAGGATTATACGTGATTGTCGGGTCGAGATGGCCCCTATAAATCTTCTGTCTCTCTTCTTTCTCTCTGCTCAACACCTTTGTATTGTCTTTCTCTCTCTCTTTTCTTTTCTTATTTCTTCTTCAGTGGCTTCAATAGTAACCTTCAACCATTCTTTTCTTAAGCATCGTGGTGGGGGAGGGAAGAGGAAGAGAATGTGGAGGTTGCATGGTGGTAGTAAGAAGAAGAGGAAGAAGATTCAAGAAGACGAAGTAGAAGGCAGTATGGCGATGGAAGGAGGAGAAGAATGTTGAGCAACTATCCTTTAGGAGAATTGTTGAGCAACTATCCTTAATCTAGAAGAATTGTTGAGCAACCATTTCTTTAAAAATTAAGTTTTTGCTATGACAAAACATTTTAAGACTCTCTACAAACAAATCTATTGAAATATACCACAAGAACATGACTTGTATAATACTATATATCACACTATCATGAATTTCTCTAAGTCCCCAGCGTATACTATGTACCATACTAACTCCGACTATGACTCCGACTCCAGAAAAGTCGAAGTGTTGATCCTCTGTGTACTACTGTACTCCGCTCTCTTGAAAGTCGAAGTCTGATAGTACTCCGACTTCTTAGAAGTCGAAGTCTAGACTCTGACTCTCTTAAAGTTGAAGTAAGATATTGATTGATGAACACTCACTCCGACTTCTGAAAAGTCGAAGTCTTCTTACTCCGACTCCTAAGAAGTCAAAATCTTTGTTTTACACTCCAACTCCTTAGAAGTCGAAGTATAGACTCTGACTCCCTTGAAGTCGTAGTTCGATCGATTGGTGCACAATCCTATCACTCCGACTTTCCAAAAGTCGAAGTTTGTGATCAGTCTTACTGCGACTTTTGCAGAGTCAAAGTTCATCATGTATCTCTTTTCTTTGACTCCGACTTCAAGAAAGTCAAAGTATACTATCAACTTCTATGTACTTGATAATAATTTCTGCATGAATTTGTCATTTCATAAAATCCATGAAATTTTGATTTTATGTGATTCAATATGTTTGATATCCCTATGGGATCTTTTACAGAATGAACAACACTTACATATCCTAAAGAATAATACTTTTTCTTATTACCATCATTTAAATATTCTGTTAGGTAGAAAAAATTATATTCAAAATGACCATATAAAATATCTTTGAAAAGATGAAATATTATATAAATTGGTCTCTTCTTTTTGTCAGAAGTTCAGTTCTTCTCCATTTTGACAGTTACCTTGCAGTAAATGCGATGGTAGGTATAAGCAGCATGGGGTATATGTCAAAGTTCACCTACCACTGTCAGAACCTCCCCTTACTTTCAGGATACAACTGTCTGTCTGATTTTTATTGCATTGAACATCTGTCCATCCAAAGTTCTTTATACTTTACATATATTTCCATCTCACCTACCTCCAAAAATATGGAGGTATCATCTTCTGTTTTGTCCTTTCTTGCAAAACATTTATGAAGCATGCTTTGCTCTCAGTCTTCAGCATGGAGTTTTACACAACATTAATGAAGATTGTTGTAAGGTCTCGGGTCTTTAGTGGATCCTTATTGGGTCTGTAGTGGTTCTGTGTGGTCGACGACAAGACCATTGTCGTTGACTTGGGGTTGACGGCCAGGGCTTGCCGTTGAGTCAGAGTCAGCGTCCAGCGATGTGGACGTCTGATGTTGAACTCAACGACATGGGATCTGGATGTCAGTCTGTAGGCAGTTCAGTAGGCGACCAGTTATGTTGACGTCGACTAACCAGACATGTTGAAATAGGACAGCCCGAGAGCAGAACCTATCTTTCTCCTTTCTCTCCTTCCCTCCCCTTTGCTTTTCTTGTGATTTTCGCAGCTTCTGTTGGTTGATCTGAGCTCGTGGGAAGCCCCTGGATCGTGTGGCTTGCTTGATCGGGCGGAAACGCGAGATTTTGGTGTGATTCGCGCAGAGTCTTTGGGGAATCCGGCGCGCGATTTGCTGTTGGGGATTTTTTTAAGGCTTCTGAGGTAGGACTTAACCCCTATAACCTTCCCCAGCAAACCAGCATGCCCAATTAAGTGAATTGGTGTGTAAATCATGGTTTAGGTTTTGGGTTATATCATGCCAGAATTGAGGGTGAATTGGACAATCTAGTGTTAGAATGTTTAATATGATGTTCTGGTAGTGTGGATTGATGGGAGGAAGTGTTCCCTCCATCAGTCGGATTTCTGTTGAGTTTTGCTACCATTGGAACTGATTTGGTTCAGTTCTGGGTTAGGGGACTGAAGATATCAACGTCCACATCTGTTGACGTTGAGATCTTCAGGGGTGATTTAACGACAAGGTCGATTGTCGTTTAATCAGGATAAACGACATGGTGAGTGTCGTTTACCTCATATTGGCGGCAATCGATGTGCCCGTTAATCTCCTGTGTCCCAGCAGACTTGAGTTGTGTGTTTAGAGGCGATTGACATGTGATGTCCGCCCTAATAGCACAAGTGGGCCAGGCTTAGAGTGTGACTCCGCTGTGCATTTGAGTAGTTGTTTGTGGCACGAGGTGTTTACTTACTGTACGGGGTTTGAGACGTTGAGTGTGTTCCGTCTGTTGTACGCGCGTTGCGTTACCGTGTACCCGTTTCTGTTGTGTTACCTAGGCGTGGGTGCGACTCCGTAGACGACTAGCTGTGTGGTTATCCTCCGCTAGTGAGCCAGGACGTCGAGTGCGACTCTGTCCTGTGCGTACTCCTTGTGGTGGTTTTGAGCCGGTCTCCGTGGAGCCCCTTCTCTACCGCTAGGGTCAAGCGTAGGGGAAAAACGGTCGTGGACCAGACGCGAGAGAGAGCGTCTGTAGTGTGCACACGTGGCTGGGGTTGAGAGCCTCTGTGGTGACGGGACGCCGAGCCACAGACCCTAGCTGAGTCCTACTTGCTGTGTGTGTGAGTGTGTGTTACTGAGCCGCGTGGTTTACAGTTTTGTGTTGTGGTGCGACGTGTACTTACTTTCAGTTTTTACTTTCCGCACTTTAGTTCAGTTACCGGTGGGGTTACTTTTCCCTACTGGGTCTCTTTTCTTGAGACTCACTCCCTTCCCTTTCAGGTGGGTCTTCGTCGACTCCCGTTCCAGGCGAGTCTAGCCACTCCGGTGTTGGTGCTCCCTAGCTGCAGTGAGTAGTACCTTTTGTTGTACTTCTGTACTCTGTACTTGCTCAGACTCTGAGGTTGTATATGATATGTTCATATAGTGGAATTTTACAGCTTTACATGGTGTGTATCTTCTTACATATAGTCTCCTCGGACTTTCACTTCCTACCCTTCCGAGCTTGTCTCGTGGGTTAGCGGGTCAGAATTCGGGTTACTGGTTGTTACTGGTAATGCGGATTCTGGGTCGTTACAGTTTGGTATCAGAGCCTGGTCTGATGAGATATATATAAGGAAATACTTATCATGTTAACTCGGAGTATAAAGAGTACAGTTGCAGCTATGTAGCCCGGAGTTAGTTAGTGTATTTATGTGTGTATTTTGTTCTGTGTGTAGTACTATGGTGCCTAGGCGACGTCCTAGAGAGGCAGTAGCTGAGCAGGCGACTCGTCAGGAGGTTGGAGATGCTCCGCCACCTCAGCAGACGCAGCCTTTGCCACAGGACGCACATAGTGGTATTGTTCCGCCGCCGCCACCTCCACCTCAGGTAGCTCAGGGATTAGACATGACTCGATTTCTTGAGGGGATGGCTCAGTTTATAGCTCAGCACCGTGACGCGCCGGTACCCCAGGGTGGTACTGGGAGGGTGTTGAGGGAGTTCTTGCAGTTTCAGCCTTCTCAGTTTTTAGGCCAGCCTGATCCAGATGCAGCGCGGGCATGGTTAGATGCAGTGGAGCGGACTTTTCGTTCCATGGAATGTGTTCCAGAGGAGCGAGTGCTGTTAGCCAGTTACCAGTTGCAGGCGCAGGCGTTGACTTGGTGGTCCGCTGAGTGGGAGACTACTTTTCAGTCTCGCCCACTTAGACAATTCTGTGGCGGAGTTTGTCGTTTCTTTTGAGAGAGCCTTCTGTCCTACTTACGTCCGGACGGAGAGGTTGTACCAGTTCCTGGACTTGCAGCAGAGGGACTCTACTGTGGTGCAGTACAGGCCAGATTTTGGAGTTAGGGTGTTATGCTCCGCAGATTATGGGAGATGAGGGTCTGAGGACTCAGCAGTTCGTGAGAGGCTTGAGGCCAGAGCTCAGGCAGGCGCTGATAGTTGCTCGTGTCACAGACTTGGATGCGGCCTATCAGACAGCGGCAGCGTTGGAGGCAGACACTTGCGGACTCGTGCTCGGAGTGCAGAGGTTCAGACGTAGGTAGTTCCTTCTCAGCCTCACAGCAGCAGGGTAGTGTGCAGACGACCCCGAGGACTGCGACTTCCTACGCGTCCACTTCTACTGGGACGACGGCGAAGTCAGGATCTCGGAGGAAGTTTCGGCGTGATAGGAGGCAGGCAGAGTAGAGGCAGCAGTCGGTTGGGAGTGTTCAGCAGCCGACAGGTCAGCCTTCGCAGCAGATACAACGTACTTTTGCTGGGCAGTGTTACCGGTGTGACCAGATGGGTCATATGGCGCGAGATTGTCCTTTGTTACCTCGTGTGCCGTAGCAACAGACCCAGTCACAGCCTCGAGTGCAGCAGCAGCAGTAGCAGTAGCAGGCACCTGTGCAGCAGCATCAGCAGACCGGAGGTTCTGGTGGGTCGAGAGGTAGAGGTCGTGTTACCCACTTGACTCGTGCAGACGCGGAGGCAGCTCACCTGGTGGAAGGTACTGTTTCAGTTTTTGGTTGTGCAGCTAGAGTTTTGTTTGATTCCGGTGCCTCTCACTCTTTTGTGTCTGAGGACTTTTTAGACTCCCTTGAAGAGTTGAGTTCGGGAGAGTCTGTTGAGTTAGCAGTAGAGTTGCCGACGGGGGACTTTGTCCTTACGTCCTACTGTCTCGAGGAGGTACCTGTGCAGTTGCAGGATCAGTTGTTGTCAGCCTGTCTGTTTGCCTTGCAGTTACATGATTATGATGTGATTTTGGGTATGGACTGGTTGGAGCGGTATGGTGCAGTGATGGATTGCCAGAAGAAGAGGGTGCACTTGCGGATACCTGGGGCAGTGGCGTTCTACTTCCAGGGTATCGTACCTCTTACTTCTCGCTTTTTAGTTTCTGCTTTGAGGGCAGGGAGATTACTTGCTTCTGGTTGTCAGGGTTTCCTAGTTTCTGCAGTGACTCTTGACCAGATTGCCTCGGGAGTGGGAGACATTCCTGTAGTGTGTGAGTTTCCAGATGTCTTTCCAGAAGAGTTGCCTGGTCTACCACCAAAGAGAGAGATTGAGTTTACTGTAGAGTTGGTTCCTGGCACTGTACCTTTTGCTCAGGCACCGTACCGTATGGCACCAGCAGAGTTGAGGGAGTTGAAGAGGCAGCTTGAGGAGTTGTTGGAGAAGGGCTATATTCGTCCTAGCTTTTCTCCGTGGGGGTCACCTGTTTTGTTTGTCCGGAAGAAGGATGGTAGCCTGAGGTTGTGTATTGATTATAGGAAGCTAAATCAAGTGACCATCAAGAATAGGTATCCTTTGCCTAGGATTGATGATCTCTTTGATCAGCTTCAGTCTGCTTATGTCTTCTCGAAGATTGACTTGAGGTCGGGCTACTATCAGTTGCGGATTAGAGATTCGGACATTGAGAGGACTGCTTTTCGGACCAGATATGGACACTTTGAGTTTTTGGTGATGCCGTTAGGGCTCACCAATGCTCCAGCAGCCTTCATGGATCTGATGCACCGGTGTTCCACCAGTTCTTGGACCGGTTTGTCGTAGTGTTTGTTGACGACATTCTGGTGTACTCCGCTTCGGAGGAGGAGCACGCTGAGCACCTGAGGATCGTGTTGCAGACCTTGCGAGAGCACCAGTTGTATGCCAAACTTAGTAAGTGTGAGTTTTGGCTACAACATGTTCACTTTTTGGGGCACGTGGTCTCAGGTGAGGAGTTTCTGTGGATCCAGCGAAGGTTGAGGCAGTTTTGCAGTGGGAGAGTCCCAGATCTGTGTCTGAGATTCGTAGCTTTCTGGGTTTGGCAGGTTACTACTGCAGGTTTGTTCGAGATTTTTCTCAGGTTGCTGCACCCTTGACTCGGTTGACGAGAAAGGGAGTTCCGTTTTTGGTCGGAGCAGTGTGAGCAGAGCTTCATAGAGTTGAAGCGACTGCTTACGTCGGCGCCAGTTCTTGCCTTACCTTCAGGTGAGGAGGGTTTTGAGGTTTGCACAGATGCTTCAGGTGTTGGTTGGGTGCGGTCTTGATGCAGCAAGGCCGGGTGGTGGCTTACGCGTCTCGCCAGCTTAAGCCCCACGAGGAGAGTTACCCGACCCACGACCTAGAGCTTGCAGCTGTGGTGTTTGCTTTGCGGATTTGGCGTCTTTACCTGTACGGAGTGAGTTTTGTTGTCCGTACCGACCACCAGAGTTTGAGATATGTGTTTTTCTCAGAGGGATCTGAATATGAGGCAGCGTCGATGGATGGAATATCTGAAAGACTATGATTTCAGCATTGAGTATAAGCCTGGAAAGGCGAATGTAGTTGCAGATGCCTTGAGTAGGAAAGCACAGATGAGTCATCTGATGCTTAGAGAGTGGCAGTTGTGGCAGTCTGCGACAGAGGGGTCTTTCAGAGTTTCGTCCAGTCGTCGTCAGTGCGTGTTGGGCAGTTTGTTAGCAGCTCCCGCCATTGTGAGACAGGTTGCTGAGGCTCAGCAGGCAGATCCCGAGTTGCATAGTGTGTTGCTTCTTCCAGAGGTTGAGCTTTGCGAGGACGGGACTGTTAGGTTCCGAGATAGACTCTATGTTCCTGTTGAGGAGTCTATCAGGAGAGTTGTGTTGCAGGAGGCACATGGTTCCAGGTACTCTATTCACCCAGGGGCGACCAAGATGTACCACAGGTTGAGACGTTAGTTTTGGTGGCCTAGGATGAAGAGAGACATAGCGGCTTTTGTTGCTAGGTGTTTGGTCTGTCAGCAGGTGAAGGCCGAACATCAGCGTCCAGGAGGACTTGTGCAGCCGTTAGAGATTCAGATGTGGAAGTGGGACCATGTGACGACTGACTTTGTTTGTGGTTTGCCGAGGACAGCTGGAGGTTTTGACAGCATTTGGGTTCTTGTGGACAGATTGACGAAGACTGCCAGATTCTTGCCTGTCAGGACTAGTTGGGGTGTGGGCCGCGTTATACGTGAGCGGATTGTTCCTTTGCATGGAGTGCCGATCTCTATTGTGTCAGACAGGGATCCTCGCTTCACTTCTGGTTCTGGCACAGTTTCCAGAGAGCTTTGGGGACAGAGTTGGCTTTTAGTTCCGCCTACCACCCTCAGTCAGACGGTCAGTCAGAGCGGACTATCCAGACTTTGGAGGACATGCTTAGAGCTTGTTGCCTGGAGTGGCAGGGGTCGTGGACAGCTCACTTGCCGTTGGTCGAGTTTGCATATATAATAGCTATCACTCCAGTATCGGTTTGGCACCATATGAGGC
Organism: Colocasia esculenta; assembly: GCA_014218235.1. Classification (NCBI taxonomy): domain Eukaryota; kingdom Viridiplantae; phylum Streptophyta; class Magnoliopsida; order Alismatales; family Araceae; genus Colocasia; species Colocasia esculenta. The sequence continues at coordinate 26,704,548 of CM024764.1, forward strand.
TTTGTACGGACGACCGTGTCGCACTCCTCTTGACTGGTTCGAGGTTGGCGAGCGAGTTGTCACGGGGCCAGAGTTGGTACAACAGTCAGTTGAGGTAGTTCAGCTTGTGAGACAGAGGCTTCAGACAGCTCAGAGTCGGCAGAAGAGTTATGCAGATCAACGCAGGCGACCACTCGAGTTTCAGGTAGGAGACCAGGTGTTTGTTCGTGTGTCTCCTATGAAGGGAGTGGTGAGGTTCGGTAAGCGTGGAAAGTTGAGTCCTCGCTTTATTGGGCCTCTTACCATTATTGAGCGTGTCGGAGGTTTGGCCTACAGACTTGAGCTTCCGTCAGAGTTGGAAGCAGTGCACGACGTGTTTCACGTGTCGATGCTTCGGAGGTACCTTTCTGACGAGTCTCACGTTCTGCAGAGTGCAGAGTGGTCTGAGGTGACTCCAGTGTTGAGTGTACCAGAGTTTCCGTTGCACATTGAGGATCGCCGAGTTCAGAGGTTGAGGAACAAGGCAATCCCTTTAGTTCGTGTTGCGTGGCAGCGGCACTCGGTGGTGAGTCGACATGGGAGCGGGAGGACGAGATGCGCGAGCACTTTCCGTACCTCTTTGTGTGAGTCTTTTCTTTATGTTGTTGAATTTTGAGGGCAAAATTCCTTAAGGGGGGAGGGCTGTAAGGTCTCGGGTCTTAGTGGATCCTTATTGGGTCTGTAGTGGTTCTGTGTGTCGACGACAAGACCATTGTCGTTGACTTGGGGTTGACGGCCATGGCTTGCCGTTGAGTCAGAGTCAGCGTCCAGCGATGTGGACGTCTGATGTTGAACTCAACGACATGGGATCTGGACGTCAGTCTGTAGGCGGTTCAGTAGGCGACCAGTGATGTTGACGTCGACTAACCAGGCCTGTTGAAATAGGGCAGCGAGAGCAGAACCCATCTTTCTCCTTTCCTCTCCTTCCTCCACCTTTGCTTTTCTTGATTTCCGCAGCTTCTGTTGGTTGATCTGAGCTCGTGGGAAGCCCCTGGATCGTGTGGCGTTGCTTGATCGGGCGGGAAACACGAGATTTTGGTGTGATTCGCGCAGAGTCTTCGGGGAATCCGGCGCGATTAGTGGCTGTTTGGGGATTTTTAAGGCTTTCTGAGGTAGGGACTTAACCCCTATAACCTTCCCCAGCAAACCAGCATGCCAATTAAGTGAATTGGTGTGTAATCATGGTTTAGGGTTGGGTTATATCATGCCAGAATTGAGGGTGAATTGGACAATCTAGGTGTTAGAATGTTTAATTATGATGTTCTGGTAGTGTGGATTGATGGGAGGAAGTGTTCCCCCCATCAGTCGGATTTTGTTGAGTTTGCTATCATTGGAACTGATTTGGTTCAGTTCTGGGTTTAGGGGACTGAAGATATCAACGTCCACATCTGTTGAAGTTGAGATCTTCAGGGGTGATTTAAACGACAAGGTCGATTGCCGTTTAATCAGGATAAACGACATGGTGAGTGTCGTTTACCTCATTGGCGGCAATCGATGTGGCCGTTAATCTCTTGTGTCCAACAGACTTGAGTTGTGTGTTTAGAGGCGATTGACATGTGATGTCCGCCCTAATAGCACAGTGGGCCAGGCTTAGAGTGTGACTCCGGTGCATTTGAGTAGTTGTTTGTGGCACGAGGTGTTACTTACTATACGAGGTTTCAGACGTTGAGTGTGTTCCGTCTGTTGTACGCGCGTTGCGTTACCGTGTACCCGTTTATGTTGTGTTACCTAGGCATGGGTGCGACTCCGTCTAGACGACTAGTGTGTGGTTATCCTCCGCTAGTGAGCCAGGACGTCGAGTGCGACTCTGTCCTGTGCGTACTCCTTATGGTGGTTTGTGCCGGTCTCCGTGGAGCCCCTTCTCTACCGCTAGGGTCAAGCGTAGGGGAAAAACCGGTCGTGGACCAGACGCGAGAGAGAGCGTCTGTAGTGTGCACATGTGGCTGGGGTTGAGAGCCTCTGTGGTGACGGGACGCCGAGCCACAGACCCTAGCTGAGTCCTACTTCCTGTGTGTGTGAGTGTGTGTTACTGAGCCGCGTGGTTACATGTTTGTGTTGTGGTGCGACGTGTACTTACTTTCAGTTTTTACTTTCCGCACTTTAGTTCAGTTACCGGTGGGGTTACTTTTCCCTACTGGGTCTCTTTTCTTGAGACTCACTCCTTCCCTTTCAGGTGGGTCTTCGTCGACTCCCGTTCCAGGCGAGCCTAGCCACTCGGTGTTGGTGCTCCCTAGCTGCAGTGAGTAGTACCTTTTTGTTGTACTTCTGTACTCTGTACTTGCTCAGACTCTGAGGTTGTATATGATATATTCATGTAGTGGAATTTTACAGCTTTACATGGTGTGTATCTTCTTACATATAGTCTCCTCGGACTTTCACTTCCTACCCTTCCGAGCTTGTCTCGTGGGTTAGCGGGTCAAATTCGGTTACTGGTTGTTACTACTGGTTGCGGATTCTGGGTCGTTACAATTGTCTATCAAGCCGTAAAGCTACAAACATAGCCTAAAAAATGTATGTTGGAAATCCAAAAGCTAAAGGGCTGATGAATATAACAAAGTCTCAAAAGCATCTACATCAAAAGGATCAATGACTATTCTTCATGTAACGGCCCTAGATATCTATACCCAATAAGGGTCTATATCTAGATCCGTCTCCTGCAAACGGACCGAAGTCTCGCAAGGGATAGCTCATACACGTGTCCAGGAAGAATATAAAAGACAAACTACAACAGTAAGAGACATAAGAAAGAACATGTGTTCATATCTGCATATAACAATTTACAACTGTCCCATTACATTATTACATGTCCAAATTAAGAAAAGTATAACTACCTGGGGCATACCCCGAGGGAGCACAAGCTCACACAACTCTACTAACACTACTGCTGGTGGTACAAGTCTGTCACGACACCTCCGCAAGCCACACCAACGGTAAACCCTGAAAAGAACTGTAAGGGAGTGAGCCTCAATAAGTCACTAGCTCAGCAGGGGACCACCCAAAACCACACACAGTACAGGAGGACCTCAACCCCAACGGGTCTCACTGGCAACTCCGGTAACCAAACCATATCATGCTCACAACAAAGCATAATCTTATCAATTAATACAAATCTCGGAAGGAAGAAGAGACAGCAGAACTAGCACCACGCTACTAGTCTGCCCAATAACTGTAAAGCCTAGGCCACAAGCCTCACAGGCACACCATCTCAACAACTGGTCGCCTAAGCTGTAAGCCACACAAGCAAAGCATTGCCTAAGCTACTAGCTTCACTGGCAAGTCTCCAACACATGGGTAACAGGACTGCTAACTAAGAGCTAATCCTTTATACCCTTAAACCACGATATATCAAATGTCACGCTTAAGTAGCAGAACTGGCTACCACGATGCCAATCCATCGCACACTAAACCATATTCGGAAACTTACCCAAAGGAGAGTAAAACACAACAAGTAAAGAGTAAAACACAACAAGTGGAAGGTCTCACCGCATGACCTCCACTTCACCACCTGAAAAGACTAGTACTCAGCATATTACGAGAAACTAGTACCCACAAAGGGTACAGGTACCTACCACCACGAGGTACCACCACTAAAACACAACACAACTGTGCCACCACCAGGCACACCACAACTAGTCAAACCACAATCAGTGAGCCACCGCTCACCAATCACACGTCAACCGTGCCAACACCATGGCACATCCCGACGGGTAAAACAACAACTAACACACGCTACAATCGGTTAGCAAAGCTCGAGTCAGAAAGCACGACGCCACTACACGGGAACGGACTATTGGTTCATGACGCCAGTATCCAACCCGGACAACACAACATAAGAACTACCTCTCAGTCTCGCAGTCACGGACGTAAGGTCCAACTGCCGCTCCACAACACAGGTAAGGCCAAAGAACTGTGGAGACCAACCAAACCACCACAACCTATAGGTCACACACCCTGCAGGCCCATGCCTGGCACCTTTAGAGACTCTAGCCCGAGCTCTTTAAAGTGAGGCACTGGTAACAGGACTAGCTGGGGCCCAGTACGTCTACTGGTGTCCGTAACCCCCAACCACGAGCGCGCTACAAGTGACTAAACACAAACTCTCACGAGTCACTATCCCACTACCGTCTTTCCCTCAGCCGGACGTACTACTCAACACAAGAGTGAGGGTGTCCAAGAAGACGACAAGACCTCGACGGTACCACTGCATCGGGATAAGCCTCGAGCACACACTGGTGCCTGGCTCACACAAAACCTAGGGCACCCAACTGAAGAGGCATTCCGGAATAGGCGCCGGACCACCACACTCGGCAATGCACAAACCACGATATATACTTATATATTCTTTATTACAAACCACGGTACCCATTCATAATCTATCCTATCATCGATCACCATGTGACCTCCAAACCATCTCACACTAGTACACACTTATATCACAACGATACAACATAACCTTTCCTATCATTGGTCACTCCGTGACCTCTATGGCAACACACACTACTTAATACATATATCATTGTAATACTCTTTAAAAAACAACCATAGACTAGGGCTAGGTTCATATCCGACCTTCATTGCCCCGTCACCTCATACTAAGTATACAAACTACATTACAATAATCATCATGTTGAACCACTAGCCATGCATACTCATGCAAGGTCCTCAAACCGTGTAAACACCACGTAAAAGCATGCTCACTTCGTGAGCACCACCCTTATCACGTAAACCACACACAAACGACTCGCTAACCACGCTCACAGAGTGCTACAAGTGCCAATGCATCATTAACATTGTCATGCACAATAATTAAGTGATAAACGGATAATCGTACTGTTAAAACAAATACCACAAGCACACTCGGTTGTGGTCACGACATGGGGTTCAGTCGCAATCAGGTCGCGACACCTTGATGGACCGCGATCAGAAACACTAACACGACAGGGTCCAACGGCACCATGAGATCGTGCCACCCCGACATGTCGCGATAAGAAACCTTGTCGCGATGGGTCGGCCTGTCGTGACCTGGTCGCGACAGCAGGGTCCGTCGCCTTCTCAGGCGAAAACCCTAATCCGGGAACCATCTCTGGATTTTCCATGCAAACCACCCCACACAATGTTTCAACCCGATTTTCATGCTCATTTCACCTCCTAGACATGGTATCTACTGTTTTTAAAGTAGTAAATAAACCAACACGCAATCCACGTAACAAATCAAGGTAGAACTCCCTACCTTCACGAAGAACATGCAAACCGGCTACGGCACGACGTCTCCCCCGCTCCATGCCACGTCCTCGCGTCGAGAGCGCGTCGAACACCTCACAGGAACGCCGAATCGCCCAAAAAACCTGCGACAGCTCCTCTCCCGGATGAGTAGAGCTTGTGAAAGCTCTGTTCGGCCAACCTGCTTAAAAACCGCACAGCGGTTGGGAACGCGACGTAGGCCTGCATCGCGACCTGATCGCAACCTAGGTGACCGTCGCCTTCCCGATCAGGACATCAGCAGGCCGCTCCAACATGCGACACGTGGCGCACATGCAGACGTCGACCCAAAACAACAGCAACCCGAACGCGACCCCCACTGCCGTCGCGTTCAGAACGCGACCAACACCTCCGTCGTGTTCACATCCAGTGAAACAACGGGCACTACGGGCCTAACTTGCCGGCCCACTAAGCTCCACACAACACGCGGAAACCTCGACCAAGGCCCAATGACCCCATATTGGTCATGAGCACCACACCAAAACCAATAAGCGCGGATTCGAACTACCACTAAATGACGATCCACGAAGATCCAAAAAACGCGCTACGTTACACTTTAAATGGCTAGTTCTCTAATGGGTAGTTTCAAACGGAAACTTAAGGCTTCTGAAACATATATAGAAGCTAGAGTTTTGAACAAGACATCAAGACAGTAAGACCAATCAGCAACACAATTCCCATCTGAATTTGCAAGCAAGAGTCTCCAAAAAGCTTTCTACTAAATTGAAAGAAAGAGAGCTGCTTCCTCAGTCTGTAACTTCCAAGCTCTCTAGTTCTTAGAAGTCTTTTTCTGTTGGGTGACATTTTGTAACTCTAGATCTTTTCTTCAGTCCACCCCTGTTAGATTCAGAAAGAGTTAGAGCTGCAACTCCTATTTGTATTCCTTTCTGAATTCTCTGTGTTTGCTCATCTCTCTGAGCAAACACACAAGTGTTTCTCATTTCTGTAGTGTCCCTCTTGTTTCCTACAGTGCCCCTCTTGTGAAGGGAAGACCTACTGGTGTAGGTAGTCTTTGTTCCCCTTGGTTAAGGGAAGACTTACTTGGGAGCAAGTGGGATTGTAATACCTCTCAGGTTGAGAGAAGGCCAAGTTCTTTTGGTAGTTAGTGAAATCCCAAGAGGTTGCTTGGGGACTGGACGTAAGACTTCCATGTGGGAAGGACCAAACCAGGATAAAATTTCTTGTGCATTTGTGTGATTGTTTCCGCCAAATTTACACTTGTTTCACACGCTACACTAAACACTAACAACTTTACTTAGTGTTATCTACTTTCAGATAAATTTTTTAAAGTGTAAGAAGTCATATTCACCCCCCTCTAGGACATCATTAGTGCCATCTCAATCCAACAAAGAAAAGGGGAGGGTATTAATTATAATGGTAACCATGCTCTATATGGTTGCCACGGTAAGGGACGGGTAACAGGGAAAAGGGGGTATTTTAATGGAGTTTAAGCTTTTTTCTTAAGCCCCAAGAGAAGTACCTAGGCAAGTCTACGTAAGAAAGCTAATGTAAATAACTTACAAAAATTAAATTAATTCATTTAGATCTTTTAGGTAACTAATTTTATATCTAAAGGATGTTTAATTGAGATAAAATTTCAAACATAAGTTTATTAAGAGGTGCTACAAATTATGGTGATTTTAGTTTAATTTTTTAAAATAATTTTTTGTCAAGTAAAAATTATCTCAAAAAATTATTAAGTCGATTTAATCTCGATATCTATACATCAATAATTCCTGATATTTATGTTTTTAGAATCAATATATTTTTTGAGAATTATAATGGCTTCAGATTTTTCATTCATTACCGAATTCTGATGACGCTCTATTAGAGTGCGCACATCTAAAAATAGTACTAGAATTATACTAATTATGTGAAAATATTCTAGATTTAAATGTATCATGTTTCTTATAAGTATTAATGTCTTTATGAGAATTAGTATCTTTTCTAATGTTTAATATCTTCTTATTATTTTGGTGTTAAATTTTAGGGTGTTACAATTTCTCCTCCACTAAGAAAAGAATTTGGTCCTCCAAACTCAATGATTAGTTTGGATGGATTACAAAGATTATATCTTCTTCCTTTTTGCCTTTTTGAATCTTATTTAGTCCAAGTTAGTCTTATCATCTCTGTCATAAGTTTCAAGTCATACAGTGTGTGCACCCACCATATATCTCGTAGTCATGACGTTGTTAGTTGATGAGAAATTAAGTGCTAACTTTTCTCTAAAAATTCTTAAGGAGCTAGGTTGCAATCCTAGGTTCAATTAGATGCAAGTTCAACTATGTTCTTTATTTTTGTAATTAGTGACATATTAGGTGTTTAGCGAATTCTTAATAGTAACCTACTATTCTTATGGTCTCCCCACTAAAATTTAATCTAGATTTTTGAAATTTTCTAGGTGATGGTGATAGAGCATATTAGGAAAATGAGCGGGAGGAAGTAACCTAAAAGACAACCATTGCTATTATTTATGACTCTATAATATGATTTACAAGATTACATGGATCGACCAATTGTAGACACCCGATTCTAGCCTATAAGTCGAACCATTATTCTTGTTCTCTTAATGAGCCCCAAGTTGGTCATTCATTTTGAGCTCATTCATTAGCCATGTTATGAGCCCATTAAAGCCCAATTTTCACATTATCCTGTCCAATTATATTTTTAAAGAGTCCACAAGCCCCATTATTGATTATTCCTCTAATTAATTGGTCAATATTTTGAGAATTATCAATTTTCCTTAACGCGACGAGTCGGCGCTTCGTGTTATCCTTGTCGCTCCCCCCTTTGCCGTCGCGACAGCCTATGCATATCCATGCACGTGCCCTTGGGGTCGCGAATATCATGGCCATCGCGACTATCATTGTCGCGCTCCTATGATCCGTCGCGACAACAGTCGCGTGCACTAGCCTCCGCAACAACCTCCTATTTATCTTCCAATGGCATTATCCTTATCTCCATGCAACCTCCCAACCATCCATGTGCGGTTTAGGGTTCTAGGGCACCTTGGGGCCATCTTTGGACTCTCCCCTACAGATTTACTTGACATTTATCTCATTATTTGGGTCACTGTCTCCCATGGACGGGATAATATCTCCCATTCTCTATATAAGGGAGGCTTCTCCTTCAGAGAAGGAAGAGCCCCATTTTTGCCACGAAGTGCTGTCGAAATCTCACCAGACCTCACACTTAGCTCGTGGCTCATCCATTCCACCACTTTTCCTCTTATCCTCTTCACTAAAAGATGTCACATTCTTCATCCATGGAGCTTGTTGGAGGAGGAGGCGACTTCTGAGGCTTCTCCAGCGACTAAGAAGATCACATAGCAGCCAGGGAGTCACCCCATTGGGGCTCCTTCTTCCCTTCTCCCTCTCATTTCTCTCTTCATGCATGTTGTTTACTTTCTTAGATAGGAACACATTTCCCTTTTCCTTCCCACATTTTACATCACCTAAGGGGTTTAAAAGCCACCCCCAGGTTCGTTCCCTCCATGCTCTCCCTTTCGACACTATCGTGCCGTAGGAGTAGGACGCGTCCTCAGGTATGTTTTGATGTTACTGTTTTCCATCCGTCCATCCGTTTCTGTTTGCTGAGGGAGTCTTTCTGTATAGTTTACTTTACTCCATGCTTGTATTGCACTTTAGGCTAGCCTGTTTGCTCTTTGTTTATGTGTAGCTATAGGTCTCTGCACTCTGTTCTTATCGCGGCCGAGTTTCCCGTCGCGATAAGGTCGCGACGGATCTAGTCGTCGCGACCTCAGCTGAGGCCTGCCAGTTACTGTTTGTTAGTTTAGGTTAGACATTGCATGCACCTCGGTGCACCTAGGTTCATGCATACACTTTAGTCTCGTGTAGTTTATGTTTTCCTCCTTGGTAGAGTAGTCCCTCTCACCTGTGAGCACTCGTGGGCTGACCAGGGCCTCCTACCGAGGGCCTCCGTAAGTCCCCGTGGTCGTACGCACGTTGCGGTTTGCCGGGCTGGTTGTACCCGTCGTACCCCATAGTTCAGGCCGTCTTATGCGTGAGTTGTGTGTCCCCTTAGTGTCACCGGAGTACTTGAGTTCATACCCATTAGGGTCCCATTTGACCAAGTGCAATTTCATTAATCGATCCATTAAAGGTTAAGTGTGAACCCTAAGAATTTTGGATTATACTTCCTTTCCCCTTGAGAGGTCCTACTCCTTGGAGCAATCCCGCTCCCTCGTTCCCGCTCACCATGCCACGTCCCCCTCCGACTTCTTGGCGGAGTGGACGTCTATGAAGAGGGAGCTTCATGACCTCCGGAGACAATTGGACCCATGAAAGGCCGCCGATATTCCCCTTCCTTCCTTTCAACACCTCCGAGTCCCACCCCAGTCGGAACTCCCTGCCTACCAGCGATATTCTGGGGTAAGCGACCCCTACGTGCATCTGAAAGATTTTGTGTATGAATCAGCTCCGCACAAGTACGACCGCCACCTTATGGCGTACTTGTTTCGTAAGTCATTGGATGGACCAGCCCTCGAGTGGTTCTACTCTTTGCCCCCTGAGGAAGCTGAGAATTTTCAAATTGTTCAAGAGAGATTCCTGCAGTAGTTTCAAGACCGGGTCGGACCTGAGTATTCTTTTGTTGATTTAGTGGCTGAAAAGATGAAGCCTGATGAGGAATTTGTGGTCTATGCTGACCGGTGGCGTGCCCTAGCTCCGAAGGTTCGCTGCCCCATGCCCGAGGAGGAGAAGGTTAAGTTGATCATTGTCAATGCCATACCAACCTATCGAGCCATTTTAGCCATGAATGACATCACCACAATGCACCAACTATACAGCCGGGCCCGCTTCATTCAGACCCAACTTAAGGACTCGCCCATCCATTCCATGTTTGAAACCCTGAACTCCCGCTATCCAAAGAAACCACAGAGTCCTGTCACCGAGGGGGTCTAAACCAATGAGCAAGTAGGTGCAGTCAATAATCCTTAGGGCCCGGTAGGTAGGTCACCCTTCAATCAACAACCACAACAGCCATGGAACAATAGACAACCACCTCCTCAAGCCCAGAACCCCCGACAAGACCAACGCCAATATAATCAGGTCCCTCCACCTCAAAATGGCTATGCCCCTAGGAAGCCCAATGGACCCAAGAGAGCTTAATACCCTCCCCTTCCAGAAAATCAAGCCGACATTTTTTGTAGCCTTATGTCCCTTAATGCCCTTAGATTATCTCCCGAGAAGGCAAACTGGAACATGGCGGCAGATCAAACAAAATACTGTGTATACCACCGTCATCCAGGGCACAATGTATCAGATTGCTTCCAATTCAGGGACATCATATATGACCTCCACGAGCAAAATCAATTTGATTGGGCTGAAATGAAGAGGCTAATCCAGACACTAAGGAACCAACAGGGGCAGAGGCAACAACAGCAGTAGTAAAGGCGTCAGCAGCCACAACAACAACAGTAATTCCAGCAGCAACAGCAGCAATTCCAGCAGCAACAACAGTAATTCTAGCAGCAACAGCAGTAGTTCCAACAACCATTCCAACAGCAGTACCAGCAACAACAGCAGCCACAACAGCCACAACAACCAGCAAATGACCTCTGCATAATTCGCAATCCTATGCCGCAGCACCAACCCGCTCCGAATCCCCAACCTGCTCCACCACCTCCTCCGCCCGCTCAAGTCAACCCTATCATCCACCATCCACCACCCGCAGCCGCTTGGGCCTACGATGATGAGCATGAAGTAGGCCAACTTCTGGCTATTTCCCACACCACACCTACCTCCACCATGCCCACCATTGCCACCATTACATCGCCACTCTACAACACCCTCGTTATACCACCCGTCACTCCATCACCCTTTAACATCCCATTCTCCCCTATGCCAGCACCCCTAATAGCCAATCCCTCCATCATTGACACCACCCCACCTCCACTTCACCACAACCTCGCCCTACGGAGCGGGCGGATGTTCCACCGGATGTACCCCAATGCATCCGTGTCTTTGCCAGGTCAGCCGACCCAAAATTCCAGCAGCAACCCACAGCAGCAACAAGATGTCGAGGAGATAGATCCAGTCCTGAGGACCCAATATGATATACCGAAGCATTTAGACCAGACTCCAGCGAAAATATCTATCCTTGAACTGATCAAGAGGTCACAGACCCACCAAGATGCCTTAAGGGCTTTTCTGCAGAGGGTCATGGTGAGTGAAGATATGAACCCCGACAATCTGCCCTCGGTCCTATCCATTGTTAACAAAGGACTGACGATTACCTTCACAGATGGTGAGTTGGCTCCCCCGGAGGCCAGGAGAATGCCTTTATGTGTGACTCTGACAAAAAATAAGGTGGCCGTCGATGCCGCATTAGTTGATACAGGGGCATTTATAAATTTGTGCCCTCTGAGCACTCTGCAATCTTGCAATATCTCTGAGCGCCGCTTGCAGCTGACCCCCACTACTATAGTGGCTTATGATAATTCCCAGGGGGCCTGCCACGATGTTGTCTCTTTACAGGCAGAACTAGGCTCGCTTATGACAGTAGATTTCTATGTCCTTGACATTGACCTGACTTTCAAAGCTATTCTGGGTTGACCTTGGATTGAAGCACTAGGGGCGGTCCCCTCCACAACACACCAATGCTTAAATTTCCTTTCCAATGACATATAGTCAAGGTCAAGAGTGCAGCAACTACCCATACTGTGGAAGCCATTGAGAAAATCATGTCGGCGGTCTGGCCATCTAATAAGCCCATTATCTCGGTGCTTGATGTGAATTATCCATGGGCTTATAATTTCTCCTCCGGCCACCAAACTGTGTCCCCATCATTGGCTATTATCAAGAAGGGCATACCGTCAGACACCAAGGGCTGGAACATCATGCTCAAGATTGGCTACCAGCCGGGAAAAGGTCTCAGAGCTCACCTCCAGGGGAGAACTCAGGTCATCGCCAATTCCAAGCAAATCACAAGGCGTGGCCTAGGATACATGGAAGAACTTAAGTCATCGGCAGCCTACTCATCTACTCCAAAGTCAGACCAAGAACCTCTTACCTGGGCATTATATGATCATTTTGTCAGAGGACCCATACAGCCAGGGTATAACACCATTACTGTGGAGGTACTGGTATCGGCATATCAAGTTCTAGAGGCCCAATGGCCCAGCAAGAAGAAGAAGGCTGAAGGGGCAAAGGTAGGGGAATCAGACCTAGAAGATCTAGTGACAGCGCTCAGTCTCTTGTTCCGGGATGGTAGTCTCACACAGCCCTCGACAATGGCAAAATCAGCAGGATCAGCACCAGCAACCACCTCCAAGCGACAGTTGCTTGGGTACAATGAGGATATTGAGGCATCACATCTAATCAACACGGTAGAGGAGTTCTGGCCAGGGCATTCCCGGCCTTCTAACCACTCTGTATTTTCAATCCTTATTTCCAAATTCTATTTCTCCTCCTCTTATTCTCCATTCTCCTCTCGACGCTCTTGAAGAGTTAACCACCTCCTCATCCTTTTTCACCATTTCTTTTAATGGCACGGTTCTTTCCTTCTCCCCCTGCCTCTGCATGTAGGGTAGTTGGTTTCCTTTCTTAGTTTAGTATGTCGTGTCTAATTAGAAAAAAAAGAGCCTCTCTATTCCTCCTCGTTCTCCTCGACAATCGGACGGCGATCCCCATCTTTCCTTCCCTTTCTTCATACGGAGATCCCCGTCTTTCCTTTCCCCTTTGTCGGACGGCGATCCTCGTCCTTCCCCCTCCAAGCAGCAATCCCCGATTCCATTTTCGTTGCAATCCCTGCTCCTGACGGCGATCCCCGTCACTCCCCACTTTCAAGTTTTCAAATGGCGATCCTCGTCTCCACGCTCCCCTGCTCTTGACGGCGATCCCCGTCACCCGCACACTCCTCCTCCCTCTGACGGCGATCCCCGTCACCCCCTACTTTCTTCCTCGGTGGTGATCCCTACCTTTCGCTCCTTCTTGCTCGAGCGGCATTCCCGGCTCATTGACCAGCATGGTCATTCTGAATGATCTGGGTAAGGGACCTTCTGTTCCCCTGCGCCCCAACTCTACTGTAGGCACCCAGAGCTCGGGTGGCCTGCCTCTGCCTCTAGACCCATCGGAGGCTTCCTGCGGCTGTGCTGCACCCCTTCCTTTCCCTTCTAATAAACCTCTGGACACTTCTCCAGAGCCCTCTATAAATATCAACCTTAGCCTAAGTTCAAGGGTAGAATCTACCAAGTCTCCGTCCCCGTCTAGGAAGAGTAAGGGTAGTGGCATATCTCGTAGATACTTAGTAGATCTGGTGCAAAGGTGTGGCACTCTTCTAGCTGTCGAGGAGTTCATCCAGGAAGTAGTCATTCTAAACATAGAAGCTCAGCATGAAGAGGAAGGGCTAGACGATGGATTTGGGGTGTATGAAATCCTAACTAAGGAGGACCCAATGGATGAAGAAGATGGTGAAGTAGAGGACACTGTAGAGATGTATGCCAGTGGCATGAGGAGATTTGATGAACCAACATTGGTAGTAGACAAACCTACCAAAGAGGTAAACATTGGGACAGAAGAAGAACCTAGGCTCTTGACCATAGCTTCCAATCTCTCTCCTGAGAAAGAAGAGGCACTCATAGAAATGCTAAGGGAGTACAAGGACTCTTTTGCCTGGTCATACGATGACATGCCTAGCATTGACCCCGAGTTAGTGGAACATAGGTTGATCTTGAAGCCAGGGGCAATAGCCGTTAAACAAAAATTGAGACGTTTCCACCCCCACATTGCTTTAAAGATGAAGGACGAGATCGATAAACTACACAAGGCTAAGTTCATCTATGTAGTCCTCTATCCTTTGTGAGTGGCCAATATAGTCCCAGTAATGAAGAAGGACGGAAGAGTGCAGATCTGTATAGACTTCCGAGACTTGAATAGGGTATGTCCAAAGGATGATTTCCCATTACCTCACTTGGATGTTTTAATTGATAACACCGTTGGGTTCGAAACCCTCTCATTCATGGATGGTTACTCAGGATATAATCAAATCCATCTAGCCCCGGGAGACCAAGAGAAAACCTCCTTCACCACGCCCTGGGGAACTTATTGCTACGTGGTCATGCCGTTTGGATTAAAGAACGTTAGCGCCACTTATTAAAGTGCAATGTTAGCAATCTTCCATGATATGATTCATATTTATGTTGAGGTTTACGTGGATGATATTGTGGTGAAGTCTCGGACCCGAAGTGAACACTCCTCCGTGCTTGCCAAGGTGTTTCGACGCGCACGAGAATACCAATTGAAGATGAATCTGAAGAAGTGCGTATTTGGGGTTTCCTCAGGCAAGCTGTTAGGGTTTATAGTTAGCAAGCAGGGGATTCAAATAGACCTGAACAAGGCCAAGGCAATAAACGAGATGCCTCCTCCTAAGAACATATCTGAGCTTCGAGGACTGATTGGTCGGCTATAGTTCACAAGGAGATTTATATCTCAGCATTCTCAAAGATGTCGTCCTTTCTATGAACTATTAAAAGGAGGGGCCAAATTCGAATGGAATGACAAAGGCCAAGAAGCTTTCGATGAGCTCAAGAGTTATCTTATGAATCCACCTGTGCTGTAGGCGCCTGTCCTAGGGAAACCCCTTATCCTATATCTGTCAACTATTAAGGACTCCCTAGGAGCTGTCCTTGCACAACATGATGATTCTGGCAAAGAAAGGGCAGTCTATTACCTATCTAGGCTATTCAATCCTTCCGAGCTCAAGCTCACCACAATGGAGAAAACATGTGCAGCGCTAGTGTGGGTAGTGCAGAAATTGAAACACTACTTCCTAGCCCATTAGGTGAGTTTGATTTCTAGAATGGACCCTATTAGGTATCTCCTGGAGAAGCCAGTCCTCGCCGACAGATTGGCACGTTGGCAGAGCTTCTTGTCTCAATTCGATATCACCTTTGTAGTCCAAAAGGCTATAAAAGGGTATGCCATTGCTGAGCACCTTGCTCACCTTCCTCTTCCTCATAGTGACACGGTTCAGAAAGAATTCCCTGATGAAAACCTGTCACTCATCTTTCGCGATCCCTTCTGGTCACTCCATTTCGATGGACCTCTCAACTCTAGGGGACAGGGCATAGGTGCTGTCTTGCTCACCCTAGAAGGGATCACCATTCCACTTGCCTATCAGCTCCAATTCCATGCCACCAACAATGTTTCCGAGTATGAGGCTCTCCTAGCCGGTCTAAAGCTTGCCTATCTCTTAGGCGCGCGTCATCTTAAGATCATAGGAGACTCTCAACTCGTCCTTCGGCAGGTCCTTTCTACCTACCGCACTCGTGACCCTAAACTTAAGCCTTATCAAGATCTGGTCACTCTCCTAGCCAAGCAATTCCGCAAGCTCATCTACATTCACACTCCTCGCTCATTGTTGAGAAAACACCTAGCCTTCATCCTTTCTGTGTTAACGAGATGATCGGCATAGCATGCCAACCTGGAAAATTGAGCTTCGTAGTCATCCACAGAGAGGTTTCTTTATTTGAGAGTAGCAAATTCAATAGCCTTTCTTTCTTAGATACGCTCAGAGAAGTACTTTGTAAGACCCAACCCTCTTGGGCCCTTGGCCCTTTCCTCAAGGTCACGATGGACACCCTGGTCGCGACATGGTCATGCCAAGGGAGCCTGTCGTGACAGGCTTTTGGTCGCGGCACACCTGGCCGTCACGTTCTGGTCGCGACGGGGGTGGATGTCACATTCTTATCGCGGCGTCTGAAGGTGACGCGATTGCTTTTCTGACCGATCTCCAGAGGTTAGAAGCACCTTCCACTCAGGATCCTTGGTTCAATAACCTCAGAAGCTCTTTAGTCTTGAAGGAAGAGAGAAGAGAAGTGAAGGAAGTAATGCTTGTGGAGCTAGGAGAAATGATGGAGAAAGAATGGCCATGGTACCTGATAACTATGCAGTAATGCACGATAATTGCAATATTTTATTGTCAAATAGGCCTCAGCTTTACAATAACCCATTACCATTTTATTGAAAAATTGATAATTGATTAAATTCAAGTGTATGTTGTATTTACAGGTTAATGGGCTATTCTATGAAGTGCTTAACAGGCCAATGGACCAAGCAATCTAGCATGGGCAAATCTGGCATATACAAAAAGTGCAAAACCCTAGCCACCTTCCTTTTTTCTTTCTCTCTCTTATTTCTATTTTTTTTGAAGATTTTCTCCCTATTTTAAAACCTCTCTTTTAAGAGAGAGATCTCTCATCTATTTAAATAAACCCCCTTCCTCTCTCTCTGATTTGATTATTCCTTTTTCTCACATTCTCTCTTCCCCTCTCTCCTCCGATCCCCTCCTTCCTCTCTTCTTCTTCTTCCTCCCGGCCTCTCTCTTCGGTTCACAAGCAAAGCAGCAGCAGCAAGCCGCCAGGCCTGCCCCGCGTACAGCACCCCGCCCGCCTGCGCAGGCCACGCCGCCCAGCCTGCCTGTCGCGCGCGCCCCAGCGCCCCAGCCCGCCTGTCGCGCGCCCCAAGCGCCCTGCCCTGCGCCCAGGCCGCCTCCCCTTCTGCTGCTCTACGTGCATGCTTTTGCATGCACGTAGCGCAGCAGCCCGCCGCGCTGCCCTCTCTCTCCTCTCTCCTATCTCTCTCACGTCTCTCTCTCCTATCTCTCTTTCTTCTATCGCTCTCTCTCTTCTCTCTCTTCTTCTCTCTCTCCTCTCTTTCTCGCGCTCTCTCTCTCTCCTCTCGCTTTCTCTCTCTTTTCTCTCTCTCTCTCCTCTCTCTCTTCTTGCTTTCTCTCTCTCGTTTTTCTTGTTTTCCCTTATTCTCTCTTTAATTAAAGTTGTATGTTAGATGCACATTATTTTTTTATTTAAATAAAGTTTGTTAATTTTTTGTTCACTATTTGTACCCTCTGTCTCTCTCTCTTCTATTCTCCTCTTTCTACCTTCTCTCTTCACCTTCTTGTCTCTTTAGATTTATTTTAGTGTGGATATGCTTGTGTTAAGAGATTTAGAATATCTTGTTTAGTTAATCGGTCACCAGGTATTTTCTTACTCTCTTCCATTCGTAATAGTCTTTCTCTCTCTCTCTCTCTCTTAATATCTCTCTCTTTATTTATTCAGTTTAGCTTAGATTTATTTAACACAACTTAGTTTTAATATCACCACGCTATTTTCCTAACTAAAAACTCAAGGTTTTCAACTCTAAAATCTTTTTCCCCGTGGATTCGACTTGGCTCTCACCACTTAACTATTGTTAAAATCGTTAGTGTAAGCCGATAATTTTGAGATTGTTAGTCACGTGTTTAACGACGCATTCGTGGGCTATCAATTTTTGGCGCCGTTGCCGGGAAATTAGATTTTTAGTTTTGATAATTTTGGTGTTTTTTGTATATATTCAGGCTAACATTGTCTTTCTTTTTGTAGGTATCAAATAAAAAGTGAAAAAAAATCCAAAAATTGCATGAAAAAAGGGTAAGTGAGGTGAGTTTCCTTCTCTCACTATTTCCATTTGTTTTCATTTCCAAAAGAACGAGAGATTGCATTGAAGGTAAGTACCATTAAAACCCTCTTGATTGAGTTTCCTTTTCTTAGTTGCCATGTTTAGACAATTAACAAAATAAAAAATCCAAAAAAAAAAAATCAATCACTTGAATCCAATCAAAGATGTCATGTCAAGAATAGAAACCTTCCATCTTTAGGACATGCATCATTTAGATTTCCATGTTTAGGTAGTTTCTTTTGTTTGAAAGTTTCCATTCTTGTCGAAGATTGCGAGAGGCAAGGTGAGAATCTCAATTTCTTTAAAAAGCATGATCATGCATTGCCATGCTTATATAGAACCCCTTGCTTGATTTTGTGGTGTGCACATCATTTCTAAAATATTTTAAGGGCAGTTTCCTTAACAAGATAAGATGGGGATTTGATCACCCTTCCTTAGCCCACAAACCACAACTTCCTGCATCTTTTGCATTCCCAAGCCCAATAAAAGAAAGTAGAAACTTGACCTAGGGTTCGCTTTGAGATTTAGGCCCACTTGGGCCCACTATCAAGTTTGGAGACTGGTGTCTAAGGCTAGAGGTTTATTGGCAAACGCCTAAGTGGACAAGTGGTTACTTAATTAGGTCCCTGTGAGAGCAGGGGGAACCTCCCACTTTCCCACCTCTTACCTGGCCAGTTAACGAGCTTGAGAGTGGATTTGAGTTAGGCCTCAGTTGATTAGTGAGAAATCAAATGTTTATATCTTAGGGGACCATATGTGTCATATGGTTAATTGTTTGCTAACTTGTGTGAAAATACAAAAAAAAATCAAATATTTCAAAACAAAAAAAATTAAAAACAATATAAAAAAAAAGAGAGAGAAAAAAAAGTCTCATCTTTCCCATTCACAATCATATGTGGGCCAACCCAGCACATTATATAGGCCATGGCCCAAACCAATTTTCATCTCTCATTCAACGTGGCCCAGCCTACTTTGAAAATACACAATTCTTGTCAGCCCACTATGAAAGTACATCCCCTGGGGTGGCCCAACTCTCACATTTTACCCAAGATCAGGCCCACCATACTAATTTGTTCCATAATCGGCCATCTTTCACCCAAGCAGAAACACAATATTTTCAATGGCCTTCCACCGCCACTCCTTACCCAAAAGATGAACAATATGTCCCTCCTACAGAATTGAGTTTGCTTTATCAAGATCCACAAGGGGAAATTCAAGGACCCTTTCTTGGTACTGAAATCATCTCATGGTTCAATGAAGGATTCTTTAGTACTGATCTGTATATATGTTTATCAAATGCTCCAAAAGGTACACCTTTCCAACCACTTGGAAAGATAATGCCACATTTGATACCGAGCGATCAACCGATTGTGGCCCAAGCCCAAAGTCCTCCTAACAACAACTTTCATCATTGGGCCCAATTTTAAAATAATATTCATGATCAAGGCCATGATGGGGGACAACATGCAGATCCACAGTCCATTTATACTTCTCCCCCACCATCAGGCCTATTTGATGATCAATTTGGGCAATCTATACAAAAGATCTATGATGCTCAACAAGTCTTTGAGCAAACATTCGCCCACCAACAACAAGAATTGGAAAAATCTTTTACCAAAACTGACCTTCTAATTGATCAATTGATAGAAATCAGAAAGAGGCAAAATATTCAATTACCAACTCAATCAATTGACAATTATGAAAATCAATATCATGATTTTGATTAGCAATTTGACCCACAACTTTCACTTGAAACTTCACAGCCTAATGTGATTATGGACATGTCCACTTGGCAAACTGAGTGTAATTTTAATCAGTCATATCAAGAGGAGATGGGTAGTACTACAAATCAATCCATGATTTTTACCCAACTTGAATTTGACTGCCAAGAAGAGCCCAGCCATGATGTCACCTGTGAAGAATACTCTATGGAGTTAGTTGAACTCAAGTTGGAAGGAGAACAAAAGGAAGTGGACAAGCTAGATGATGATAAAACTTTATTTCTTGCCCTTCCTAGGTCTGATGTGACCTTAACCCAAGGAGGGGATGAAGAAAAGATGAGTTTGGAGATGGAACGGAGTCAAGTCATAAACCATTCTACTTGGATAGGGGAAGAGTTGAAAATTTTGCCTGGCAGTAACTCTAATGGGGACTTTCATGATTTAGGAGATGATGTGGATCTAACACCCATCCTTGACATTGGCAAAGCTAAAGTCAATTTGAACATTATGCAATTAGCCAACTGGTCAAGTCCACTTGGAATTGATGAAAATCTTTGTGTTAAAGAGCCTACGCATCCCATTCCCAACAATTATGGTCTCCTTGACACTAGACATATGGTGGAATCTCCAAGGATCCATGATACCCAAACCCTTTCTCACCTCAACAATATGAATATGAATCCTAAAATCGAGGTTGAAGAAAAGAATTTGGGAAAAATTAAGGTCTGAATTGAAGTGTTCAATACATTTGAAGACCTTAAGTGTGTAGAGGAATATTTTATAATTGAAGACATGATTCTTCCTCTATCATTTTCTGACTCTCTTTGGCAACAGGTTGGCTCACGTATGTATAGATACAGTCTTTTCCTCCAATGGTACAAGAGCTGGCACTTAAAGGAGGATAAGATCACATGGTGGCTCATTCTTAATGCAACTCGTTGGTTATGGAGCTTTATGGTGTCTGGATGAAGACGTTAAACTTAGCGCTTGTTAGGAGGCAACCCAAAATTTTTAGGATATTTTACTTATTTCTTCTTTTCTATTGTGTTCTAGGTTTTTGAAGGCCCATTACCTTTGATGAACCTAGTGTGCAACCACCCTCATGTGATCATCAGGTTGCATCTCTCATTTCTTAACTTACCTTGGCTTTATTCTATGTTCATTACTTTTATGCCATTGAGGACAATGTCATTCAAGTTGGGGGAGGAAATCTTTCAAATTTTAAAATCCTGCTAAACATCCCAAACATTATACTTCATGTATCATTTTTCATGGAAAGAATACCTCATTCTAGAATGATTTTACTCTAAGTATATACTTGTGCTAGTGGCACGCTAAAGGATGAATTTTGTGGTTATGTTCTTAGCATTTTCGTCAAACTACATTTGAAATTTTATTGAACCTTCACACATGTATTAGATGATGAATAAGTGTCATTCATGAGGGTGATGTGAGTTTTACCTAATACTCATGTTGAGGATTGACATTTTACACTCTTATTGAAAATTAATCGTAGGGAAAAAGCTACCTGCCTGCAAGTTATGAAAAAAAAAATGAATGAAAAAATGAAGAAGGAAATCCTTAGCTTAGTAACCGGGCTTCGGCACCTCAAGAAGTGTAGAAGTTCGCGTCAAATGGTGAAAGGATATCCAAGTTGAAAAAAAAATAAAATGAAATGAAATGAAGAAACAGAAAAGACAGAGTGAAAGCTACATGTAATTCGAGGATTTGATTTAAGAAGTGTAGAGTTGATATCATCTCTAAGTAATAGGTAAAAAGCCCATGCACTATCTGAGTAATGCTTATTGATCACAAGTACATTCACGAAGGAAATGATAATTTCAAGTGTATTTTGAGGAACTGTCTAATAACATGAACTGGCATTTTTATCTTTGACACTTGCTACTAGAACTGGAAATACTTAGTGTTGATCAGTCTCATCTCTGCTTTCTTGACATAAAAATTGATGTTTTGAATTCTTGATAGTCCCAATTATTCACTTGTGTGCATTGCTAAGGGACTAACAATGAATAAGTTGGGGGATGTGATAACTACGCAGTAATGTACGATAATTGCAATATTTTATTGTCAAATAGGCCTCAGCTTTACAATAACCCATTACCATTTTATTGAAAAATTGATAATTGATTAAATTCAAGTGTATGTTGTATTTACAGGTTAATGAGCTATTCTATGAAGTGCTTAACAGGCCAATGGACCAAGTAATCTAGCATGGGCAAATCTAGCATATACAAAAAGTGCAAAACCCTAGCCACCTTCCTTTTTTCTTTCTCTCTCTTCTTTCTGTTTTTCTGAAGATTTTCTCCCTATTTTAAAACCTCTCTTTTAAGAGAGAGATCTCTCATCTATTTAAATAAACCCCCTTCCTCTCTCTCTGATTCGATTATTCCTTTTTCTCACATTCTCTCTTCCCCTCTCTCCTCTGATCCCCTCCTTCCTCTCTTCTTCTTCTTCCTCTCTTCTTCTTCTTCCTCCCGGCCTCTCTCTTCAGTTCACAAGCAGAGCAGCAGCAGTAAGCCTCCAGGCCTGCCCCACGCACAGCACCCCGCCCGCGCCTGCGCAGGCCACGCCGCCCAGCCTGCCTGCCGCGCGCGCCCCAGCGCCCCAGCCCGCCTGCCGCGCGCGCCCCCCGCGCCCAGGCCGCCCTCTCTCCTATCTCTCTTTCTTCTATCGCTCTCTCTCTTCTCTCTCTTCTTCTCTCTCTCCTCTCTTTCTCGCGCTCTCTCTCTCCTCTCGCTTTCTCTCTCTTCTCTCTCTTCTCTCCTCTCTCTCTTCTTGCTTTCTCTCTCTCGTTTTTCCTGTTTTCCCTTATTCTCTCTTTAATTAAAGTTGTATGTTAGATGCACATTATTTCTTTTATTTAAATAAAGTTTGTTAATTATTTTGTTCACTATTTGTACCCTCTGTCTCTCTCTCTTCTATTCTCCTCTTTCTACCTTCTCTCTTCACCTTCTTGTCTCTTTAGATTTATTTTAGTGTGGATATGCTTGTGTTAAGAGATTTATAATATCTTGTTTAGTTAATCGGTCACCAGGTATTTTCTTACTCTCTTCCATTCGTAATAGTCTTTCTCTCTCTCTCTCTCTCTCTTAATATCTCTCTCTTTATTTATTCAGTTTAGCTTAGATTTATTTAACGCAACTTAGTTTTAATATCACTACGCTATTTTTCTAACTAAAAACTCAAGGTTTTCAACTCTAAAATCTTTTTCCCCGTGGATTCGACTTGGCTCTCACCACTTAACTATTGTTAAAATCGTTAGTGTAAGCCAATAATTTTGAGATTGTTAGTCACGTGTTTAACGACGCATTCGTGGGCTATCAGTACCACGAGATCAAGCAGTACTGCAGGGATGATACCTTCCCAGAAGAAGCTGAGGCTGAAGATAGGAGAGCCATCTGTAGAGCGACGCTAAGGTATACCATTGTTGGAGAAGTGTTGTACAGACGCGCTCTAAACGGGATGCTCCTCAGGTGCTTGACAGACGAAGAAGCATGGAAGGTAGTGGAAGGAGCCCACTCCAGTGAATGTGGAGGGCATGTGAATAGCCAGATGCTAGCTAAGAAAATCCTTAGGCAGGGCTATTACTGGCCAACCCTAGAAGAAGACTGTGCCATCTACGTTCATAGGTGTGTTAAGTGCCAGCTCCATGATGACAAAATCCATGCTCCGTCTTCCTCCTTACATCCACTATCTTCCCCTTGACCATTCTCCATGTGGGCCTTTGATATCATTGGACCTCTTGGTGATCCTAATGCTCAAGTCAAACAAAAATCCTTCATTCTCACTGCTACTGAGTACTTCACCAAGTGGGCCGAAGCAGAAGCGTTCGTAAAAATCAAAGGTTCAACCGTGTGCCGTTTCATCATGAAGAATATCATTTCACGGTTTGGAGTGCTAAGCGGCATCGTCATCGATAATGGACCCCAGTTTATATCTCAAGAGCTTCAGGACCTATTAAGAAATTCAACATTTCTCTGCATCATTCGTCTCCATATTATCCACAGGGCAACGGTCAAGCCGAAGCCACAAACAAAACACTTTTGAAAATTTTAAAGAAAACTTGTGAGTCTCATAAATTCGCTGATTGGCCTGAGAAATTGATTGAGGCTCTATGGGCCTACCGTACCTCCATCCGCACGCCCACAGGGCGAACTCCCTTTTCACTTGCTTATGGGATGGAGGCAGTATGTCCACATGAGATCCTCATTCCTTCGCCAAGGGTACAGTTGGACAAAGAACTTAACCTCAATGAACATCGAGAGGTGTTGCTTACACAGCTGGAACTCCTAGACGAGCGGCGTTTAGCCGCGGCCGATCATGTACTTTCGTATCAAAATAGAGTCTCAAGATCTTTTCAAAAGAAAGTGATTGAATGCAAATTTTAAGGAGGAGACATGGTCTTAAAGCGAATTTTCATAAAACCTGGAGGTCCTAGGTCGAAATTGCAAGCAAATAGGGAAGGGCCTTACGTCATTAAGGATGTGTACCCCGGGAACGCATATAGGCTAGTAAATGCCGAGGGTGAGGAGCTCTCTCACCCGTGGAATGGGTTGTACCTTAAAAGATTCTACCTTTAATAAAAGATTTTCGATAGTGGCGCCATTTTGCAAAGGAACGCTAGCTGTTGTGAGTCTCACATCTGTCTTATTGCTGTCAGGTAACCCCCAGGTTCGGCCAACACACACAACACGCCAACCAGCGGTCAATTTCCCTTAGGACACAGGTGTTCCTACTTAGCCCTAGTGTAGGAGAGCGAAGGTCTTTTCTTTTTTTGCTCGGACAAGGTCTAGGGGCAAAATGACGCTAACTTGTAGACAAATGAGGGTGTAAATCACGTGTGTATGAAGTCTCAAAGAGAGACGGTCAGTCCTAAAGAAAGAAGAAATAACATAAGAATAATAAATTAGTAAAAGAAAAATGAGAATAGGGGCATGGCAAAGAGTGGTAGTACAGTTCCCCACGGGATGCCCTTGAGCCCAGTCGTATGCATGTCCCAAATAAAAGCAAAGACCACAAAGTCTCTGGACAACAGACAGGACCCATGTGAGATACACCCTCGTGAGTCAAACAAGCCGGTGTCTCGAGCACCAACGCCAAGTCTTATCCCCTTAAGTCTTCCTATCCCCACTAATGACCGGAACACTCCCACACTTGGTCTGTGTAGGAACACTAGTGACTAGGGGCAATCAGCCATAAGGGAGCCAAAAACAAATGCACACTACACCCAGAGGGTATTTAACAGTTTAAGATGGGAGGTGAGGTTTACAACTAACTGTCTAAATGCAGAAGATGTCGCTAGAGAAAATCCAAAAATCTAAAAAAAAATCAAAAAATCTCATAATCTAAAAAAATCAGAAAATCTCAAAACAAAAAAAAATCAGAAAATTCCAAAATAAAAAAAAATCAGAAAATCTCAAAATCCAAAAAAAAAATCCCAAAATAAAAAAAATCAGAAAATCTCAAAATCCAAAAAAAAAATCCCAAAATAAAAAAAATCAGAAAATCTCAAAATTCCAAAAAAATTAGAAAATATCAAAAAAAAAAAAAAATTAGATGTGCATATCGCTTTCTTTTAGTATGCATTGTTTATGTTTACTTTCCGTCTATTTAATAAGGCTCAGCCCCTTGACTATTACGAAGTTGAAGTCATTCCTTGCTTAATGTAAGGGGCTGAGCTAAAGAGCAGATCTAACCTGTTTTGCTAAGTGTGCAAGGACAAAACCACTTGAACAACGCAACAATGTACTCAGTTTCCTCTCGCCCACTCTCTCTCTCGCACGCTCACTCGGATCTCGTCTCTCACTTGTGTCAATCACAATTCATTCATTCAATCACAAGCATTGGCATAAAGGTAAAAGATTCACTAATGAGAAACATCATGTACAAAGATAAAATGGGAGGTGGCTCACAAGCTCCTCACTGCTAACCTCCACTCTCACCGGATCCCTCCTACCTCTCGGGTGGGGGTGGCATCTCGCCAACACCCCTACCGCTCCGGGTACTCGTCTCTCCTGCCCGTCGTCTCTCCTCCTCCTCGTTCCTCCGACGACTGGAGGAACCTACTAAATACTGCTTGACGGACGCACCACTCGCTCCGCTCGTGCCGCTCCTGCTCCTGCTCCAAACTGCCTGGCTCATCATCACCATGCAACTCCAGAGCTCTTCAATCCGACCCTGGTGCGAGATCATCTCTATGCGTAGTTGTGCCAGCTTCGCCTGGTCCACTAATGATCCCTGCACACGCAGTGTCACCAACTCTCTCGTCAGCTCCCCTACCTGTGTGCGTAGCTGGTCTGCCTCTACTGCCGCCGTCTCCGCCTGGAGACGCCACTAGGCGACTGACGCTACCGCCGTATCAGCCTGCTCGCGCCAGTGGGTCGCCTGCCCAGTGGCGGTCCACAGCTCTATCACCTGTGCCAAAGCATATCAGTACCAGTTCTAAATCAAATGGAGATCAGGTTAATGTCACATTTACCCTCTCTACCAACTCTGTCTCCGCCTCCTCGGCTCTCCTCACTGCACTAGCCAGCTGGTCTGCTAGATCCGATTGGGGAGCCTCTACTGCTGCTCGAGATGAGGACGCCCCTTCCTGTGATGCCCTCAGTCTCGCCAACTCCGCACGCTGCACATAAAACACTTGTTAGTCCCTCAATAAGCTGAAATTATCGGTAAGCTATTGAAGTCTGAGTAGGTACTTACCAGCTGCTCTGTCTCTCTCTGAGCCACTTCTTGGTCCTACATAGCTGAGTGCAGCAAGGCCTAGAGCGAGGCGATCTGCCCAGCCATGTCCACCTACAAATCATCAAACTGTGTTAGCTCAATTCAATTCAAATAATGAATCACAAGGTCTGAGTTTAGAAGTTTACCTGTCGTCTCGCGCCCCGGTAGACCTTTGCCCCGTACTTCAAGGCAAAGGACTGCAGGTACGCATCGTCGGACTCGGCGTCTGACCGGACCCGTCTGCCTCGGTGCTCCCAATCTGCAATCTGCTCATGGGCCCTCTCGCGCCAGTCGGTTGTGTCGTGGAGCCCCCGGAAGCTCCGGCCAGTCCTAGGGGTCCGGCCTCGGCTAGGGAACTCCAAAGCACCCTAACGTAGGCCGAGGGACCTCTGAGACAGATGCAAGTGGAGAGATAGCACAAGGTTAAGAGCATGAACCCACAGCGCCCTACCAAAGTAGGGGTGGG
This sequence comes from Colocasia esculenta, assembly GCA_014218235.1. NCBI lineage: Eukaryota > Viridiplantae > Streptophyta > Magnoliopsida > Alismatales > Araceae > Colocasia > Colocasia esculenta. Next base: position 26,731,214 of record CM024764.1, read on the forward strand.
CCTGCTCCAACCAGGGCTGTCCCTCGTCCCCCTCCTCTAGATATGACTGCCACACCATCTGCACATCAAAAGCACATCTGATCAGTACCCAAGTAGTTAAATAAATCAATTTGAACTTAGAGAGAGGGTAGGATACTCACATCTAGCTGAGGGTAGACGTCTATTGTGTTTTGGATGGACGCCAGCTGCTCCTCTAGAGGGTGCGTGTCTCGGCACAACACCCAGTGTCGAGCTAAGGGCACGAGGCCCGATCGCTCCAGGGTCTCCCTCCTCAGGCCGAGGAGGTGGAGATAGGTCTAGACCTGCATGAATATGAAGCCACAGTCAGATCACAGTTGTAATATAAAGGCAGTTTAAGTAAAGAGGCAAGAGGAAGAGAAGTGTACCTGAAGGAAGGGGAAGAATCCGCTGATGGAAGTCTGTCGGTCGGAGGAGCCCAGACTGTCGAACTGATGCGCCAGGAATGTGTTGGTTAACTGCCATCGACTCCCTTAGGGAATCGCTGCCACTATGCTGTTATGGGGCAGCATAGTGACATCAGGGCTGGCAACCCAACCTGCCGCAGGGGTAAAACCCTGTGCGAAGCCCCTCATGCCGACCACAACGTTGACGTGGTGCTTTGCGCTTCCACCTTAAAGATTTGGCTACCGCCTTCACTACTAGCTCGAGCTTTTGGTGCAACGGTAAGGGGCTCGGTCCAACAAGTGGTATCAGAGTGAGGTTGCGGGTTCGATTCCCCCGGGTGCCGCTGGGGGGGAGTTTGTTGGTTAACTGCCATCGACTCCCTTAGGGAATCGCTGCCACTATGCTGTTATGGGGCAGCATAGTGACATCGGAGCTGGCAACCCAACCCACCGTAGGGGTAAAACCCTGTGCGAAGCCCCTCATGCCGACCACAGCGTTGATGTGGTGCTTTGCGCTTCCACCTTAAAGATTTGGCTACCGCCTTCACTACTAGCTCGAGCTTTTGGTGCAACGGTAAGGGGCTCGGTTCAATAGAATGCAACTCCCAACACATAGCCCCCCACTTGGTCTAGATCCTCTAGCAACGGCAGGAACCGGTAGTGGACCACGTCGCCCCTTGTAGCAAATAGAAGTCTGCCAAGGAAGAATACGATGAAGCGGAGCAGGTCCAGGTCTGCCTGAGCCCCTAGCTAAGGTCTCCCTGAGCCCCTGGCTAAGGTCTCCCTGCATCCACTCGCCAGCCTCTCGGGCTGCTCATCCATTGTCTCTCCCACTTCCCTGCCAGTCTGAACCAGTCCTAGACTCTCCTGCAGATCTACCCTAGGGATGAGGGAGGACCTAGGACCTACAGTCAAATCTAAGAGTCTGCGTGCTATCCCCTGGTAGCATGGGTAGGTAAACCCACTCACTGGATGTCCATGTACTCTCAATCTAGTAATCCTGCTGACATCCTCCTGGCTGGGGATCATGTGTCCTCATGGAAACACGAAGGCAGTCGCCTCCGCGTCCCACCTGCTGTACAGGGCCTGGGTGAGGGGAGCATCCGCTCTCATGCGCTCCATCTTTAGCACTTCTCTAAACCCCATATCATCCAATCTTTCTCTCTGAAACCCTGGGAGGGCCAGATTCACTGCCAGGACTAACAACCACGAGACCCGGGCCCTCATCTCGTCCTGCAAAACAACACAAAGAAGCAACATGTCAGCATTAACATGCCCTTTTTGAGTCCTCGGTTGAGGTCGCACCAACCGAATGGGTCGCAACCTTGTGGCGATGACTCGATGCGCCACGACATGGTCGTGATACATAGGTAGATCGCGACCTTATCGCAACGGCCTATGGCCGATGCGACAATGTCACGGCCTTCCACCCCGTCGTGACTCCTGATGTCGTGACGGGGCAGGCTGATGCGTTCTCAGATGCAGATTGACTGGAGTTCCCTTTGTCCGGTGGCCGTTTCCCTTGGGCGTCACGCCCTACACTGGCCTTCTATGAGGCTCTACCACCCATTCACAACCATCAATCAAGGGTTAGGGCTTTGAGAACTCACCTTTCTCATGGCGGCTTCTCGTGCCTCAGCCGCTGCTGCGAGATCCACCGCTAGGGCCTCCTCTTCCTCCATCTCGATCTCCGGCACCTCCTCTGTTGCCGGAGGCATCGCTTCGCGCCGTTGAGAGGACCTCCTCGTTGTAGCCAGTTTTCCCCTTCCACCACTGCCTTCGTCGCTTCCCTCCATGGTCGTCCAAGGGGAGAGCTTGAGTGAAAGAGGAAGAGAGGGAGGGTGAGTGGGAGAGGAGGAGTGAGTGAGTGAGGGAGATTGCACAAGAGAGAGGGTCGTAGAAAATCACCCAATCGTCAAATCGCCGGAGCAAAGGAGATTTGTGAGTATGAGAGAGGGAAGATGGAGCTTCGCTGCATTTTGAATCCTTAGTTTGTGTCGCGACAGGCATAGACGTCGCGTTAAGATCTCGACGCTCTGGTTGGCCGTGACATTGTCGCACCTTATCGAGTCGTCGCGACCTTTAGGCGACGTCTGGTCGCGACATCAACTAAACAACGCAAACAGTGAATAAAATGCTGATTTTATTGATTCAAATTGTCCATTACAACTCCTAATCATGCCTACAATCAATCAAGCTATATTTTCAAGCCCTAACTACCATCTTTCATATCCCCTATCTCTCTCAAGCACCCGGTACTATTGGTCGGACCCTCTTCAAAGCCAGTTGATACTCGCGGGTTACATCATCGTCCTTCGTCACTTCCACTGAGATGATGCCTGTGGCACACCCCTCCCAATGGACGATGGTGCTCCTCACGTCCTGTTCATCGTTCATCTTCCGTGCTTGGATTGACGGGTAGTGGGAGAGAGTCGGCATGACTGTGCATGCTGCACTGCACTCGAGGTAGCACCGGTCGGGGTTGTAGAGGACTAGTGCTTTATCGTCGATCAGTCGTAGAGCCAAGCCGATGCGCTGAGGAACACAGATCATCTTGTTGTGGATAAATCTCGGGCACATGTCGAACCGCTCCTCTGTCATTGTCTTGAAGTAAATCCTCCATTCCTTCAACCCTTTAATCATTGCCGTTGTGCACCATGCCTGGGTAGTCATATGAAGTGGAGTACCGATGAAGGTGAGTGGGTGATGAAGCATGCTCATGCACTTGACGGAAGGATCATCCGTGACCTTGAAGTTGACATGCATCCCCATCCAGCACTCAAGGGCGACCACGAAACCGAAGAAAGGACCGCCAGTAGCTGCAGAGGAGAGTCCAGCATAGAGGTAGCCAAGTACAGCCTAAGAAATGCTCATACCTTCCCACACACAGCTGATGGCACTTAGGTTGGATGTGGAAAGAAGATGGTCTTATGAGGGGAAAAGGATGATGCCGCATATGCAGATAGTGGCTGCCTTGGCAATGGCGAGATAATTTTCGGTCTTCCTCTTGCATTGGGAGGCGATCCACTGAGAGATGGGAATGAGATGGACATAGCTAGGGCTAGTCATGGTGCGCAGGTCCTCATGCTTGGTGGTAATCTCTTTAGAATGGCCCAGGAGTTAATGGGAGCCACGGTGTGCGCAATGCGATACTCCTCCCCTTTCTTGTCTTTTAGGAGCCCCAGCATGAGCTCTAGCTCCTCCAATAGGATCGTGGCCTCGAACGAGGGAAAAATGAAAGTATGGGTCTGCGGGTGCCACAGCTCCACGAGCGTGGTGAGGCTATCCCACACATGCACCATCTTATGGTAGTTCTTGGCCAGCGTAAGAACAGTAGTCAGCTTCCACTCGTGCAGTAAGTTCGTAGATGCCACGGGGAGCGCATTGACCATGAGCTCTAACCATGGGATCTTGGAGTAGCGCCTATTGCCTGGGAGGATCTAGAAGGAGAAGAATAGGGGGTTAGTAGAAGAAGAGAGGAAGAAGAAGAGGAAGAGAGAGAAAATCAAAAGATAGAGAGAGAAAGCACTTACTTGAAGATCCGGCCTTGCGCTAATATGCCCGGGCATATAGGAGAGGCGGAGAAGCTCTCTATGGGCCGTCCTCGCCGCCTTGGGACCACCATGAGGGGTGGAGCTGGCTTGGAGGGAAGAAAAAGATCTCTTCATGGCTTAGGGAGAGAGAAAACCAAGAGAAAAGAAGAGAGAGAAGGTGAGCTCCGAAAATAGACCCCCGCACACCTATTTATAGAGCTCTAGGTGGCCTAATCCCCATCCCAACTCGTCCATAAGAGTTAAGAGTAGTCATAGGTTTGGTCTTAGAATCCCATTAGTGTTAGGAATAGCTCTAGGATAAGGATAAGGCTCGGTTTTGGGGTTTATCGCACAGAATGATGTCGCGACGTCCCGATCTGACGCGTTAGGGTCGCGACCTACCAGGACGTCGTGATAATGTTGCGACCTCCAGATATGTCACGTTTCTATGTTTTGTGTTTCCTCGTGTCCTGCATAGTTTTGTTTTATGTGTTATTGTTGTGTACGTACATATTTTATTAGTGGTTGCTTCTTTCATTATCAGGAAATCACAAAAAAAATTTGGAAAACCAGAAAATCACAAAAAAATGGATCTGCATAGGTAAGTCAGGTAAGTATCTCTATTTTTACTCTCTTGCATTACTATATGATATCCTACTATTATATCGCTTCAAGGACCGGACGATTCTCAACGTGCTCTGGGATCTGAGTTCCCCTTCAAAAAAACGATGATGATCTAGGTGCGCGTTGTTAATCGCCGGATATGCCATTAAGTTAGATAAGTTTGGGGATGATGGACTCTGTCTTGCACAGCAGTTGCAGGAAGACTCTCGACCCATTCTTATCTAATTTAACAATATTATCCTTGATATATTTTCTATTTTCTCCTTTCTTTTGCATTTGATTTAACGATTTCTTTTCTTTTCGCCCAGCATGCATCATGTAGGATTTTGAGTTATCATGACTCATACCTGGCTAATGGTGAGCTCTTGTTGACCCAACCATTCTTCATGGTCAGAACAAGAAATCCTATTCTACTATGAATCGGAAGGTCTGTCTCCGAGCGAGTTATTCTTGCCAGTTTTTCAAGAATTTCCCTGTCTGGATTTTCTATACAATTTTCGTCTCTATTCCTTTTGATCCATTTTGGTTGCGAACTGCTCCCAGGACAGAGTCTGTGTTACCTACCTGGCACGCACATGTCCCTCGAAAATGAAACTTGCAGGGCAATCGGCTAGGGTACCTCTCAATCGAGGGGTTGATTGTCCTTTTCTTTCTCCTTCTCATCCAGATTGGTATTTTCCTTGCATTCTGCTCGAGCAGCTAACTCAGGGCTTTCAAGAAGATTCCAATTACTTGTTGGTTAGATCAGGTGTCTCTTTACCTTGGCTCCCATCTTTTCAGTCCACTCCACGTCATTTTCGCTTCACCATCATTTCATGACACCTCCGCTACACTTCCGCTACACTCCCTTGCAAAGTGGAAGCTAAGGAGGGGCAATCTGTAGACACCCGATTCTGACTTATAAGTCGAACCATTATTCTTCTTCTCTTAATGAGCCCCATGTTGGTCATTCATTTTGAGCCCATTCATTAGCCATGTTGTGAGCCCATTAAAGCCCAATTTTCACATTATTCTGTCCAATTATCTTTTTAAAGAGTCCACAAGCCCCATTATTGATTATTCCTCCAATTAATTGGTCAATGTTTTGAGAATGATCGATTTTCCTTAACGCGACGGGTCGGCGCATCGCGTTATCCTCATCGCGCCCCCTTTGCCGTCGCGACAGCCCATGCATGTGCCCTTGGGGTCGCGACTATCATGGCCATCACGACTATCATTGTCGTGCTCCTACGATCCGTTGCAACAACAGCCGCGTGCACTGGCCTCTGCAACAACCTCCTGTTTATCTTCTAATGGCATTATCCTTATCTCCATGCAACCTCCCAACCATCCATGCGCGGTTTGAGGTTCTAGGGCACCTTGGGGCCATCTTTGGACTCTCCCCTATAGATTTACTTGACATTTATCTCATTATTTGGGTCATTATCTCCCATGGACGGGATAATATCTCCCATTCTCTATATAAGGGAGGCTTATTTTTCAGAGAAAGGAGAGCCCCGTTTTTGCCATGAAGTGCTGCCGAAATCTCACCAGACCTCACACTTAGCTCGTGGCTCATCCATTCCACCACTTTTCCTCTTATCCTCTTCACTAAGAGATGGCACATTCTTCATCCATGGAGCTTGGTGGAGGAGGAGGCAACTTCTGAGGCTTCTCTAGCGACCAAGAACATCACATAGCAGCCAGGGAGTCGCCCCATTGGGGCTCCTTCTTCCCTTCTCCCTCTCATTTCTCCCTTCATGCATGTTGTTTGCTTTCTTAGATAGGAACACATTTCCGTTTTCCTTACCACCTTTTACATTACCCAAGGGGTTTAAAAGCCACCCCCAGGTTCATTCCCTCCATGCTCTCCGTTTTCCTTTCAATTTTGGATATATACTACACTTAAATATGATTTAACAGGGTTTATTTTGTTGTTTTCTTTGTCCAGGTACATAAGCATCATTTGACGAGGGGCTCTTGTCCTCTGGCCGTCGGAGGACAAGAAGAAGGTCCACACCAACATTCTCCCGCACTGCAGAGAACGCGATGGGCGTGAGGGTCACGACAGTAGAGACGTGCCATAGGCGAGCGTCGCGACGGGGACACCCGCCGTGACTACAATAAGTGCCTCTGTTCTCGACTCCCTTTCCTAGCAAAGTTATGCCATTTAGTTCTATTCATGGCAACTTGTTAGGTGGCGATCACACTTCCTTTTGATCCATGCAACATATTTTATGTTCTTAAAATAATATGATGTGTGTCTCGAGGGGTGCGCAACCCCGTGATTACACCAACCTTACTATACATTGCCACATTGTGGCGACTAAACTCAAATACTTCATGAACTAATTTCCTAACATATGTTCTTGTTCTAATGACTTGTACATAAGAGTTACTTCTCCATAGCTTAAAGTCTTCTTGCATCATAATGAAATAAATCATAATTAAATTAAACTTCATGATAAATTCAATAATTTAAATAAGATAAATCTAAACCAACCAAAAATCATTCAAATCAAATAAAACCAACTCAAAAAAATAAAGATAATAAAAAAGCAACTCCAAATCAATCTCAATAACCTCATATCATCCTCAAATGAAATAAAAAAAAGTAACAAGAGACAATAAATTCAAACCAAATAAAGTAACTTTTAAATCAGATCCAATAACAAAAAATCAAATCCAAAACTCCAACAAAAATGTAAAAAGAAATATATAAAAAAAGAGAAGTCAAATCAAATTAAAAGACTCCAAAACCAAATTGGACGTCTCAAAATAAGCCCAATAATATCCCTTAAGATAAACTAAGTGAATGTAATCTGATTATCCCTTAGCATAATCAGTTTATGTCTTCTTGCATGTCTTTATTGGATGTCTCCTATTTTTGCCATAACGCTCCTTTCTCTTGGCGATTAATCAATAATTTTCTCCCCCCAAAAAAGGAGATGTAATTAACGTCGTTGCGCTTAGGCAACGACATGTAATTGGTTTCGACACGATATACATATTTGTTTAATGAAGTCAAATGGTACGCATATGAGACCTAAAGTCCTACGACTCTCAGAGGCATAACATATTGTCAGTTGTGTGAATGACACGCCTACGCTTCATGATTGTAGATTCATCTCCTGTTGGCAGCTTGTGACCAGCATGCCCAATGAGACTTGGATTTACGATATGCATATACTCTCACATCCAAACATTGATATATATCCACATTTTAAAAAAATCAAAAAAATCACATCCCACACTTTGGCAATTACTTCTTTGGAAGTGTTGGGATTGCGTACCCTTGTGCCCTCTCTTGAGAGGAAAGCCTATGTGCGTGGCACCAACCGATTGTTTCTCTTATTAAGAGAAGGACCGATGTAGTCGAGGGTTGTGCCCTTTTTGGAGGAAAATTTGGGTGCGGTCTGTGCACTAAGTGGTTGTCCGATTTAGGTAGAAGGGACATGAACGAATTTCTCCTAATGACTGGATGTAGGAGTCTGATGTTGTTAGATCCAAATCAAGATAAAAATCCTTGTGTCTTTTGTGTGCTTGCTTTGCTTGTGTCTTTCATTCAGTTGTGCTTACTGGTAGCATTCATTTTCAAGTTGCTAATATGCATTATAGACCCATTCATCCCCATTTGGGTTTCCATAATATAGAAAAAAGGTATGGCCTAGTAGATTGTCTGGTATGCCCTTGCTTGCATTACCTCCCCCATACACCCCCCTTACTGTTGTCGTTTGACAACAACAAAAAAGCTTCTAATGGGTTGGGCCAGATAGCATGCAGACCCTCATTTGAGGCCACTCTAACCCTGTAGATGTGTCACGTCCTGACATTTAATATATCTATAAACGTCTGAATGTGAACGAATAAGAAATAAAGAGTAAAATTTGAACTATTTGAGCAGAAAATTTGGGTGCGGTCTGTGCACTAAGTGGTTGTCCGATTTAGGTAGAAGGGACATTAACGAATTTCTCCTAATGACTGGATGTAGGAGTCTGATGTTGTTAGATCCAAATCAAGATAAAAATCCTTGTGTCTTTTGTGTGCTTGCTTTGCTTGTGTCTTTCATTCAGTTGTGCTTACTGGTAGCATTCATTTTCAAGTTGCTAATATGCATTATAGACCCATTCATCCCCATTTGGGTTTCCATAATATAGAAAAAAGGTATGGCCTAGTAGATTGTCTGGTATGCCCTTGCTTGCATCACCTACCCCATATACCCCCCTTACTGTTGTTGTTTGACAACAACAAAAAAGCTTCTAATGGGTTGGGCCAGATAGCATGCAGGCCCTCATTTGAGGCCACTCTAACCCTGTAGATGTGTAACGTCCCGACATTTAATATATCTATAAATGTCTGAACGTGAACGAATAAGAAATCAAGAGTAAAATTTGAACTATTTGAGCAGCAAATTGCTCGGGGGCTTCACTAAATAAAAATTTATTATCGTTCTATAGGTACTACATGATTCTCAATTTACAATTCAAAGGTAAACGCCGCAAAGGTTGATCTCTCAGCCCACAAATCTCGATGTCTCGCCTTCTAGAACTGTAGATTACCTGAGAAAAAGTAGGTATGAGTACTCTTGCCTAGTAGGATTTATCCTCCAAAATCAAGGAATATAAAGGTTTACATGAATCAAGGATAATTAGGGTACAAGAAGGTAATAAGGATTGAGTACAAGTAATGGAAAAATGATACAAATCAGATCATAGATGAAGTAAATCATGATTATCAAACAGTAACAAGCAGGAAGTAATATGCCAATGAACTGACATAAGGTGTCCATCAATGAAATAGCAAAGCACGAATGTATATATAATCAATAATTCAGAAGGAAATAATGAAAGTGTATGTGTAGAGATGCCCTGTCCACTCCTCAAGCCAGAAAATAACATTCATGTTTCAACATAGTTCATGGAAATGTCGACCAATCTAGCATGTAGTGGTGTCATGCCAAACACCCTAGAGATCCATACTGCTCTACGCAGATTAAACGAATTCGGGTGCTCCTCTCGGGACTGGATCTGCCTCATTTGCACGGGCATTAAATCAAGAGAGAGTCCGAAGACCCAAAAGTATGTCATCCCATTTCCAATTTTGATATACATGCATGGTACTTGGGCATACATTAGGAGTAAAACAATATCACAGGAAGAAGGGTTCTAGAAGTTAATGCTTAAAGATATCCATAAGGTATAAGAATCAAGATAATTTAGGATGTCCAAGAATAATCCAAAGATGGATGTAGATGATGATTAAATGATTCATCTCAGTGGTATAATAGTTTAGAATCCAAGAAAATGGGAAATGCAACTTGTTTGGACAATATAAGAGTGTGTTAACTTTGATTGAGGATGAAATGATTCTATTTGTCAACATAAACTGGTGGTTTTACCGGACCTTAGATTCTTTTAGCATTCTACTAGGTTTATTTGAATTATGAGACTTTCAGGTAGGCCAATTTGTAAGAGATTAGAAAGACGCTATTTTGATGGAATCGCCAAAATCGTGTTTTTCTTCTTCGGTGGGAGAGTTGACTTTTTATTGGTAAGAGATATAAATTTTTTTGATATTTTTATTGGATTCAAATGGGGGGTACTTCCTTATTTACATGTAATATCTTAAGTAAATAAAACATCAAATTATAGTATGAGTTTCAGTTTTACAGGGTTCCTGCTAACACCTCTGGAAGAATTCAAGCAGTAGCTGTCGACAGTCATAAGGTGGCTGTCGACAGCTGCTGACCCATCCAGAACCAGATTCTGGAATCTGGTCCCTATCTGTCGACAGGCTATAGCTAGCTGTCGACAGATGGTTATCATATATCGACAGGTAGTTTCTATCTGTCGTCATGTAGCAACATGAATTTTTCAAAAAATAAAAATTTAATAATATTAAAAAAATTAAGTCAATTGGAAAATCAAAGAAAAGAGAATTAATTAAAACCCATTAAACAAAAAGAGGTAATGTGCCTTATTAAATAGACCCTCTAGAATTTATTGGGCCAAAATAGGAATATTTAAAAGTGGAATAATAGAAAAATACCCTAAATTCATAACTTAAATATTACCTAAATAGAAAACTGGTTAATAAATTATTAAAATAGCTATTTGTGTTGGAATTGGATTCCTAACACTACCCTAATGGGTTGGCCATGAAATTGCACCCCAACTTAACCCAATTAGGAGTTTGAAAGCTTAGAAGGGTGAGAGAAAATAGGAAACCTCGTAATTAAAGGGGAATTGGAGTTAAACTAGGAAAGGGAAAGCAAGGGAGCTTAATACTCCCCAATCTCTCCATGGCCGGCCCTAACTCGTTGCTGGGGCTTGCTGGACATGGAGAAGAAGCCAAGGAGAGGAAGAACTCATGGAGAGAAGGCAGCTTAAGTCCTCAACCCTCGTTCTTCAAGTTCTACACCTTAGAAGATCAAATGACTCAAAGGTAGGCATTCTCACGAGCAAAACCTAATTAATTACGTCTGTAGATTGTTCCATACCTCAGGAGCAAAACTCCTCTTGTTTCATAATTTTCCATCGAGACAATCTTTTGTTCTTGATTTTTGAAGTTCTGAAAACACCATGATTCCAAACCCTCATGTTTAATTTATATCTCCATGTAAACTTGACACCATGCCACAAAACTTTTACTGGAGATACTGATAGTTGTCATGAATCGTTTGCCCCTGAAAGCCCTAATTTTCCTCCATCCTACTGCTCGAATTAAATCATTTATACCCACTGTACATAGTTCAATGATCTTCTTAAATAACTTGATTGAAACTAGCCGAGACCATGTTCACTTTTCAATTTCTAATTATTGTGAATACTCTTGCATGTCTAGAGTCGTTTAAAACTGGTTTCATGAATTTTCATCGTCTGTTCTATTTGTTCTTAATTTATGAATGACCCTGTGCCAAAGTATAGAAACCTAGTTCGCAATCCAATGTACTGTCTTTTTCCCGCTCGGACTCAGGCGCAGGACCTGAGAACACGACGGCCCGATAGGCCGTGTTCTCAGGGTCCATCGCGACACAGTACCTGTCGCATTCTGAACGCGACAGGTCACACCGTCGCGTTCTGGCTACCTGACCTGACCGCCTTGTCGCGATCTTTGGACGGCCCTGTCTGTAGACACCCGATTATGACTAATGGGTTGAACCACATTTCTTGCTATCTTAATGGGCCCCTAATTGGTCACTCACCTTGAGCCCATCATTTGCCTTGATTTGAGCCCATTAATCCACTAAAAATGCCTTGAAATCCCGAAATCAATCACTTGAGAGAGTCCCTAGAGGATTTGACTCCTGTTTTAGCATGTGGTTAAAGAGAATAATCCAAAATAATTCGAATTCCTTGTCGCAACGCATCGTGGCGCCGCGACTCTAGTCGCGACGGGTTAGGCCGCCGCGACAGCCCATGCATTATTCATGCACGTGGGCAATGCTGTCGCGTCCCTCCGCACCGTCGCGTCTCTAGTCGCGACCCCGCGATCTGACGCGACAAGGACCGAGATCTCTGGCCTCCATAACCACATCCTATTTATACTCCCTTGCACTTTGACTTGGTCCAAGGGGTTTATCCCGACCCCTTGAACACTTTTTCGGCCCTAGGGACTCTCCCAAGCTCCCCTAAGGACTCTACATCCGATTTTGATAGAGGTTTATCCCCCATTTTTAATTTCCACATCTTTTTGAGGAGATAATACCCAATTTTCTCACTCCAAGCTCTATATAAGCATGACCCCTCCTCATGGACGAGGAGAGCCTGATGATCACCCCGAAGGGCTGCCAAAATTTCCCCTGAACAAGACTTAGCCACGCAGCCACTCATTCCACTCATTCACATTCCATTCCTTACAACTCACTCATTTCACCATCAATGGAGCAAGGAACGTGAAGAGGGCGACTTCAGCAATCTCCTGGACCTCTTGGCACATCATTGAAGCTGCATCCATGCCAGGAAGTCGCCCTAATGGGGCTCATCATCTCCTCTCTCCCTCTTTTCTATTTCTACATGCATTTTTATGTTCTTTTTAAATAGAGCACATCTATCATCCACCCACGTTTTCCCACACCCACAGGGGTTTAAAACCACCCCAGGTGCGTTCCCACCATGATCCTCCGTCTCATTTCATCTTTTGGAATAGATATTACACTTTATATGTTCTAATAGGGTCTTTTCTTTGTGTTTTCTTTTGATTGGCAGGCAAGCAAACAAGGTCTACGAGAAGCTCTGGTACTCTGGCCGGCTGGAGGACTAGAAGAAGGTCATTACAACAAATCTCCCGCATTTAGAGAACACGCCGGCCTCGGGTGACGCGACATAAAAGCGTCGGTTTCCACTGACGCGATACGAGAGACGCGGCGGCCATGACGACTGCGACACCAGGTCATTCTCCTGTTCTCTTCCCCTTTTCCTAGTTTAAGTTAGCCATTGTCTTTCTGCATCATTAGGCAACTTATCTAGGTGGCGATCACTTTCCTATTTTCCATGCCATCATATTTGATATTCATGTCTGTGTCGAGGGGAAGCACAATCCCTGTGATTACACTGTCGTGTTCTGATCTGACCCTGTCGCGACCCTTACAGGGGTACGTCACGATCTGGGGTTTTTTTCATGAAAGTCCATGATTTGTGATGCTCTAACTTTCTACAGTATTTACACCCCTTGTTGACAGTCATACACACAGTAAATATACTTGTTATAAATTGAATGTATATTGAGTGATTTAAAAGACAAGCACATGACCTCTTTCTATCTATGATTTCTTTTACACATGCACACACTTGAACCATCCATTATGGCTTAACTTGGCATGAAAATATTTCATAATATCTCTGGTAATTTATTCTAATTATATATTATATTGTCATATTTTAAATGCACTAGTCTTCGTTTTCTCGTGATGATTTGGGAATACCGTTACCGATGCTCCTGTTAGAGTGTGGAGCCTGAACTCTCAAAGTGGACCGGTTCGGAGTCGTGGATCGACACAGCTTGAGGTGTGTCGACACACCCATGAGTAAGGTCGACACACCCATGAGTAAGGTCGATGCACCCCAGGACAGACGACTCTGCGTCTCTGAGTTAAGGGCATTATTGTCCTTGTAATTCTCGATTATGGCGCCCTAACCTCCCAGTATATAAAGTGGGGCGGATTCTCCTTGTACGGTGATGATTTTGACATATAGTATTGAATCGCTGCTGTGGCCGTGGATGTAGGAAGGCGTTGCCTCTGAACCACGTAAATCTGGTGTTCTTTTGTTCTTCTTCTCTCTTCTTTAATCTCTCCTCCGATCTCTACGTGTGAGTCGTGTGAGAGAGGGCTGCCGATCCGATCCCCAACAGCTCCACTATTCTAGAATTTCTCTAGAATGTCAGGCACTTGTTACTATGCATACACTTTCTCTTGACTTGGACGAACTCTCCGACGGTCATTCCTTCTACCGAACTAGTGAATCCTTGTTCAAGGCCTCTGTAAGACTTCTCTGTCTATGGATTCCCACATGGCCGACGAGCTGGTTGTACCCTAACACCCTTTAGGGATCAGTAAGATCCAAACGGCTTTAGTTGCTCTCGCTCTTATCTTGAATCACGCAGGACCTCTAAACCTATGCTTAACATGGCCAGTGGAAGGGTAGTGAATTCCACCTGACTACCAACACCAATCGTGCGTGTTGTGCAACTGTTACTATCGCCATTTACTCGACGTTTCATGTGCATTGATCTGTAGTTCTCATCTATACTCGACTCGCTCATCTTTACACACTCTCTCTACTATCTCATCTATTCATCTAGTACTCTCATCTATTTTCTTGGTACTCTCTATTGGCCATTGACTGATTGTCTAAAGATAAACAATATAACCAATGCCTGGCAATATATAAAGGGCCCGGTTTGGTCCTGGGATGTGCGCCCAAAAGTGCTAGTGCCCGCGGGAGTTAAATGACTAGAGTATTTGGCATTACACTCGAGTGCTATCTATCTCGACTATCTAAATGACAATCAAAAGTGCTATTCTATACATTCTCTCATTGTCTAATGACAACAAAGTGCTATACTATATTCGTTGTGCTATTGCAATACCTTGTGCTATTTGTGCTATGGCCATCTTGCTATTGCACTATACTCGATGTTTGTGCTATATTTGGAAACTTGTGCTATTTCAATCACATGCTATCGTGCTATCTCTTACGTTATTTGACTCTTTTGCTCTATCATTAGTTTCTCTGCCTTTTTAATACATTAATCATTTAAAGCCTGCTTGATCCTGAGATTTAAGTCCTGCTGGGCGTTATCGCTCACCCTGCATTTTTGGTTATGTGTTCTCAGGTGAGACCGAGGATGACACTTACAATCAAGAGGATGGAAACGACCAAGAGTGAAGTCAAACGTACCCTAGCATTTTAGTAGTTGTTAGAGTTCGAGTTTAGTCTTTTGCTTTTATTCAATGTAATTGGGCCCTATAGAATGGCTCTGATATTAGTCGTTGTAACTAGACATTGGAATTTATTAATGAGATGAGTTTGCTTTAGTATTTATTCTTTGTCCAATAGATTGATGTCTAGTATGCGTTATATACCCGTTTACTTGCAACTGCCTCACGTTCCAATATTCCGCGTCTGGGCGTGACACGACATCTACTGGTTCTTCTGGAATTCTGGGTTTTGGAAGCATGATACCTGTCGATAGCTGGGCTCTGTCTGTCGACAGCTGCAGGTTGATCTTCCAGAAATGGTTTAACATTAACTTATGAGACTCTTCTAAGAGTTCCTACTATTCTATGAAAGATTAACAACACCTAATGGATCTTATACACATTCCTTAACACATCCTACATGAAGAAAAAGATAGAACAATAGGAGACAAATCTTACAGCATGGGTGGCATGGAAAACTTATGAAAGGAAAGTCATTATGTATACAACTCTTCTAAGAGCTTCTTCCTTTCATCTAGTGGAAAGTCCATGTCAAGAGTACATGAACTCCAACTATAAACATGGACATAACTAAAAGAAACATGATCATCAGAAAAGAAACTATTCCTATTGGTTTCTACTGAACACAAGTCAAGATAGGAACATGGTATGACACTTAGACAAAAGGTTCTTAATGAAAGAAAGAGACAAGAAGGAAAGAAATCCTACAGAACATGGAACAAAATGAAATATGGGTTATACAAATGGAGAGCATAAGTATGAAAACAAGAAATGGAAGAAAAGTCATAGGGAGGAACCTACCTAGCCAAAGAGGAATGCAAATCCTCCTCTACTCTAGGTAAAAGATGCAAGGATAGCAGTGGCAACTCAGCAGAAGCTATGGCAGCAGCAGTTGTAGCAATAGCAACTGCAAGAGTTGCAACTGCAGGAGTCGTAGCAGTAGTAGCTACAGCAGCAGCAACAGCAAGAACGACAACAACTTCAACAGGAGCCACAATAGCTTTAGCAGAAGCAACAACAACTTCAGCAGGAGCAACGGCATCAACAGCTTTAGCAGGAGCAATGGCAGCACAAGAAGAAGAAAAACTCTTGTGGGAGCAGCTAAGGGAGCTTATATAAGCCTTGGGATTACATGCATGGTTGGCATGTAATCCCCCCCACCTGTCCTTGCAAAGACCCACGCGTTGAGGTAAAAGCTTCCTACTCTCCCTTCTTAGCCACGTTCACCATGAAGTTTCCACTGCCAACACGTTTCATGGAATGTGTAACCCAGTTACACAAGTAGTAGGAAAGCCTTACGTAGCCAAGGCTACGTAAGTAGAATTATTCCAAAATAGTTTACATAAATAGAGCATAATTCATCTGGCCCCTTTGTCCTAATGTTTTTATATTCAAAAGATATCCAATTAAGTTGAAATTTCAAATATAAACTAATTGAAAGGCTTTACAAATTATGGTGATTTTAGTTTAATTTTTTCACCCAGAAAAAATTACCCAGAAAATCATTGTGTCGACTTAATCTTGATATTCGGGCATCAATAATTCAGGATATTTACGTTTCTAGAATCAGCATATTTTCTGAGAATTATGGTGTTTTCGGATTTTAATTCCGTTATCGAATTCTGGTGGCACCCTGTCGGAGTGCGCACATCTGAAGACAGTACCGAGATTACTTTAATAATGTTGAAATATCTCTAAAATAAAGATAATTAGGTTTCTAGTAAGTATTTATGTCTTGTATGAAAATTAGAATCTTCTCTAAATTTTGATATCATATTATTAATTTGGTATTAAATTTTGGGGTGTTACAATTCCTCCCCCACTAAGAAAAGAGTTTGGTCCTCCAAACTCCATGACTAGTTTGGATGGATCACAAGGATTATGTTTTCAGCCTTATAAATTTTATTTAGTCCAGATTAGTCTTACCAATCTTGTTATAATTATTATGTCATACGACGTATACACACTCTATATATCTTGTTGTCATGACATCGTCAGTTGATGGGGATCTTAATATTAGCATTTTTAGATATTAAAGAGCCATGTTGTGATCATGGGTTCAATTAGATGCAACCTTCACTATGTTCTTTATTTCTGATAGTAGTATATTAAGTAGTGAGCAGATCCTTGTTAATAGCATATTATACTTAAAGTCTCCCCCACTAAGGAATAACCTTAATCCTCAGAGAGTTATATGAATACATATTCCCTTGGAAAGGGTAATAGAGCATGACGAGAATAATGAGTATTGAGAATATGATGATAAACAACAAAGATTTTATTTATCACATAAGGTTTCTAGTACAGAACTGTATAATCATCCTTACAAAATTACATTGGTTGGCAAAACTTACTAAATTTTGACATACTATAACAACTGAACTCAAGCATCTCCCACTATACTCTAGTCCTACTGACTTATACATAAAAATTACTTCTAATAGCCTCAGTCACTTTTCTTTGTGGCTTAAAGTTTTCCTGAACTCTTGCCATTGTTCTAAAATGGTACAGGGCATTCTGAGATCCGATGCTTTAGACTTCCGCACCTCAAACATGCTCCTTGTTCCACCAACAGTTTTCTTTGGCATGGCCCAGTTTGTGACAACATGCACAAGCTTCCTTAGGTTGTGCCTTAGAATTCCCTTGCCCATTGGCCTTCTTGATGTTTTTGCTCTTCTTGTTCCGCTTCACCATCTTTTTGCCAGTTGTTTCTCTATTATTGGAGAGAACTGTTCTCTTCCGTATAGATACTGTAATACTCACTGTTTCTTGGGGGTTTATACTTCTAATATTTCCATGCAGTTTCATTTTCCCTTGATCACCGATTGGAACTACTCACTCCAAGGACTGAGCAAGGTTGTTCATTGCATATTGAACCTTTTTCCAATGTGTTTCTTCTCCCATCCCATTGGCTGAGCAAACAAATTTAAGTTTAGTTAATCAATCATGTAGTTTAAAACTCAGCTTTTCTAACTAATACTATTAATACAACTGTTACTGTGTGTATCTAGTTACTTGATGTATTAACCTTCGTGATTAAATGATGTCTTTTCCTTATAGGATTTTTAAATATGACAGATGATTTATGTTGTGTCCCTGGTTTTGATAAGTCAAGCAAAATGTAATAAATATCTAACACAAGTCTTTTGTATCATACGAAAATTCATAAAGTCAAAGGCTCTTTTTAGTGTGTTGATCCTGGTTACTTTATAGGTCGACACACAAATAACACTGAGTGAGCTACTGAAGTTTGGTGATGCATATGAGTCAACTCTATTCAAAGGATAGGTCGATGCTTGATGGATTTCCTATAGCGCGAAAGTTCAAAGTATCACCTTAGGTTGACACTACATGGAGATCAGGTTGACACTAATCAAGTTTCTAGTTAACACTTAGAGATAAATACTGCTTGAGGTCGACTCCAAATGAAAGTTAGGTCAACACTATCAATATGTGAGGTTGACACTAAAATTCTATAAGGTCAACTCTACATGATGGACAGTTAGTCAGAACTACAGTTACTTGGATTAGGTCGACTCTAGAAAGCATGAAGTTGACTCTATTGAAACTTTCTTTACTAATCCAAGTCAAGTTGTTAGAGGAACCTCACTTGGTTTAGTGAGGGGTGGATGTAGGGTGTTCATGGTTCGGTTCGGTTCAGTTTGGACCTCTTTTTGAGAAACCGAACCGAACCAAATTTAAAGTCAAACCAAACCGGTTCGGTTCGGTTTGAATCGAAATGGGAAAAAGGCGTTTAATGGGGGGGGGGGGTGAGCATCGAACTCACAACCTCCGCCATGGTAATGGGCGCTCCAACCACTGCGCTGCTGTTTCTTTTATATTATATTATGTTATTTATATTATATATGCATATGTTCGGTTCATTTCGGTTCTTCAGTCCCAAACCGAACTGAACTGTGATACTCTCTGAACCGAACCGATTGGTTCGGTTCGGTTTTTCAGTTTAGACCGATTTTTGAACACCCCTAGGTGGATGTAGGTCTCCACACAGGAGCTGAACCACCATAAAAATTTTGCTTGCATTATGTGGTTTGAAGTACACCGACTACATTGTTTCATCTGATTTGATCATAGTCTTGACCTCTTAAATTTTAATTGATCAATATATATTCACCCATCTCTAGAAATTCATTTCATACACAGCACAATCTATAACCAACTTTACTTATCTAACTTAACCTCAGGCTTTCTACCCATCCTCACAGGTCACTACAGGATGTTGAAGACCAATAACTCTAAAGTATTTGGATCCTCAACCGATGCTCTGATACTATTCTGTCACATCCTGACATTTAATATATCTATAAATGCCTGAACGTGAACAAATAAGAAATCAAGAGTAAAATTTGAACTATTCGAGCAGAAATTGCTCAGGGGCTTCACAAAATAAAAATTTATTAACTGTCATTCTACAGGTATTATATGATTCTCAATTTACAATTCAAAGGTAAACACCGCAAATGTTGATCTCCCAGCCTACAAATCCCGATGCCCCGCCTTCTAGAATTGTAGATTACCTAAGAAAAAGTAGGTATAAGCACTCTTGCCCAGTAGGATTTATCCTCCAAAATCAAGGAATATAAAATGTTTACATGAATCAAGGATAATTGGGGTACAAGAAGGTAATAAGGACTGAGTACAAGTAATGGAAAAATGATACAAATTAGAACATAGATGAAGTGAACCATGATTATCAAACAGTAACAAGTAGGAAGTAATATGCCAATGAACTGACATAAGGTGTCCATCAATGAAATAGCAAAGCACGAGTGTATATATAATCAATAATTCAGAAGGCAATAAAGAAAGTGTATGTGTAGAGATGCCCTGTCCACTCCTCAAGCAAGCAAATAACATTCATGTTTCAACATAGTTCATGGAAATGTCGACCAATCTAGCATGTAGTGGTGTCATGCCAAACACATTAGAGATACATACCGCTTTGCGCAGATTAAACGAATTCGGGTGCTCCTCTTGGGACTGGATCTGCCCTATTTGCACTGGCATTAAATCAAGAGAGATTTTGAAGACCCAAAAGTACGTCATCCCATTTCCAATTTTGATATACATACATGGTACTTGGGCACATATCAGGAGTAAAACAATATCACAGGAAGTAGGGTTCTAGAAGTTAATACTTAAAGATATCCAGAAGGTATAAGAATCAAGATAATTTAGGATGTCCAAGAATAATCCAAAGATGCATATAGATGATGATTAAATGATTCATCTCAGTGGTAGAATAGTTTAGAATCCAAGAAAATGGGAAAGACAACTTGTTTGGACAATATAAGAGTGTGTTAACTTTGATTGAGGATGAAATAGTTCTATTTGTCAACATAAACTGATGGTTTCACCGGACCTTGGATTCTTTTAGAATTCTACTAGGTTTATTTGAATTATGAGACTTTCATGTAAGCCAATTTATGAGAGATTAGAAAGACGTTATTTTGATGGAATCGCCAAAATCACATTTTTCTTCTTCAGTGGGAGAGTTGACTTTTTATTGGTAAGAGATATAATTTTTCTGATATTTTTATTGAATTCAAATAGGGGGTACTTCCTTATTTACATTTCATAAATGTTATAATCTAAATGATATGAAATGTAAATAAGGTATGAGTTTTAGTTTTACAAGGTTCCTGCTGACACCTTTGGAAGAATTCATGTAGTAGCTGTCGACAATCATAAGGTGGCTGTCGACAGCTACTGAGCCATCCAGAACCAGATTCTGGAATCTGGTCCCTATCTGTTGACAGGCCATAGGTAGCTGTCGACAGATGGTTATCATATGTCGACAGGTAGGTTCTATCTGTCAACATCTACTGGTTCTTTTGGAATTCTGGGTTTTGGAAGCATCAACCTATCGACAGTTGGGCTTTGTCTGTCGACAACCGCAGATTGATCTTCCAGAAATGGTTTAACATTAACTTAGGAGACTCTTCTAAGAGTTCCTACTATTCTATGAAAGATTAACAACACCTAATGGATCTTATACACATTCCTTAACACATCCTACATGAAGAGAAAGATAGAACAATTGGAGAAAAATCTTACAGCATGGGTGGTAGGGAAAACTTATGAAAGGAAAGTCATTGTGTATACAACTCTTCTAAGAGCTTCTTCCTTACATCTAGTGGAAAGTCCATGTCAAGAGTACATGAACTCCAACTATAAACATGGACATTACTAGAAGAAACATGATAATAAGAAAAGAAAGCTATTCCTATTGGTTTCTACTGAACACAAGTCAAGATAGGTGTAAGACCCGGTTTCCCGGCTTCCGTCCGGTGTCGTGAGATGACTGGCCACTGACACGTCCAGGCTGAGCGACGCGTTGGTGTCGCATTGGGGGTGCCCAATGCGACAGTCATCTGTGTCATGGAGAGCTTGTGGGTCGCATTCTGGTCGCGCCCTAGCTCTCCGTCGCGTCTTCGTGTCGCGCCCGGTCAACCGGTCGCGACTGCTTTATGTCGCTTTAGTCGTCTGACGCCTGTCAGGGTGGCTGGCGTGTCAGTACGGCCTGTCGCGTTGTCGCGACGCCTGTGGGGGGCGCGTTCTTGTCACGGTCCGTTGACCCATCACGTTAAGGCTGTTAACGTGATGGGGCGGTCCGTCGCGTTCTGGGTGACAGAGGCTTAAGGCACTGGCCGGCTACCCCTTTCCCCTCTCTCTCCTCTTCTTCCCTTTCCCCTCTTCTCTGGCGTTGGGGAGGCTCCCCTCCGGCGATCCGAGCGTGGAGCGGCCGACGGCTTGTGGCGGAGTGTGGGAGCGGTGTCGTGGAGCGAGGAGGAGGTGGCCGTGCATCGTGAAGGCCCTTCGTGGGTTCGGTTCTTCGTGAAAGGTAGGGATTTCTTGTGCCCTTCCCGATCCGGGTGGATTGGGAGCCCCTCGGGGTTTATAGTTAGCTTTACTGCTTTCCCCATGCTCCCCTCCCCCTTGTGTGCATGCTTGTATGGTTTGTGGGCGGCCCGGGATTGAGGATCCCGTTGGTCTGCCTCCTTGCTAGTGTCGCGACGGCTCGGCGCGTCGCGACATCAGAGGAGGCGTCAGCTTGGTCGGGCGCGACCTTATCGTGATGCGGTTGGCAGTAGCGATAAGGCTATCGCGCCGCGCTTCCCGCTTGCGACAGGATCGCTATCGCGACGCGGTTCTGGGTCGTGATAGGGTCTGCTGTAGCGACACCTTGCCCCATCGCGATAAGGCTATCACGGTGCCCTCCCCCGTCACGATGGTGTCACGACGGCCTTGGGGGTCGCGACAGTACCTGTGTTGCCTCGGGTGTTTTTCGTGGGCCCGGTTGTGTGTCGACGTGTGCCCCAGGGCAAGCCTTGCCCTTAGGACCTTCTGGAAGGGAACTCGGCTGGTTGCCTCCCTGCGTTCAGTGACCGAAGGTGACACCTTCATGGCTGTGTTCTGGCAGTGGTGCTAGGAGGGTCGCGTCTGTCTAATAATCGATTGACTGGCGGTCAATCGATCATTAGCAGAGCGACGGGTTTTCCGTGCTGTCTGGTGATGTTCTAAGGTTCTAGCCGTTCGTTCGTGCCTTGGTTGGCTGACGACCCTTTTGAGGGTCCGTGCATGCCTCTTGCTTGCTGGGCTTGTCGTGTGTTGCGAGCTGGCAGTTCGGTGTGGTTTCTGTTGTGCTGGCCCACCTGTTCGCCCGGTGCTAGGCACCTGAGGGCTTGTCCCTGATCTGACAGGTTGTTACCGTTGCCTGGTACCCCCATCCTCGGGAGCCTGTTGAGGGAGCACTCCGGTCTATGAGCGTGCTGCGAGTCGACAGCCTAGTGTGGCGGACTCTGGAGCTGAGGAGAAAACGGTGGTTTGGGGCAGCGGCACTGAGCCGTTTGTAGAGCTCTCTTGTTTGGGGTGGGACGCCAAGGTCGTTGAGGTGGTTCTCTTCCCGGCGTGGCCCATACAGTCCCTTGTCTCACTGCCTCGCTCTACATTGGTTCCAGAGCCATGTAGGGAGGTCAGGCGTGAGGCCGCAGCTTGGCTAGGCTACGGTGTTACGTGTGTTGTGTGTTCTTGGTGGCTCTATCTCGCCCTCGCACGGGGGTGGAGGCAGGAGCTAGGCTAGCGAGCAGAGCGTGTGGACTGCAGGTCCCCCCTCTTGGCTACTAACGATGGTGGCTTGGTTGCTATTGTTGTGACGGCATTTCCCACGACGTTTCCAAGTATGACTCAATGCCCGAGCTTACACGGCAGTTACAGCCTAGCTGTGTTTAGTCTCTGTGGGTGTCGTTGGTCTGGCCTTGTGCAGACCTGTGCTTCTGGTGGTTTCCACTCGGTGTCCTCTCGGTACCGTAGTCCCGTTCTTGGGTGCCAGTCCGTGGTGGTACCGGCGTGTGTGGCTTCCCGACCTGGCGGTGTGTCCGAGGTCCGGGATGGTTCTGCTTGTAGTCCCTTGACCCTGTGGAGGTTTGAGGTGGCTGTGCTTGAGGTGAGACGTCGTTCTCACTTGGTTGTTCCGTGGTCTCGGTAGGTGTGCCAAGGGTTGCTTCCATTATGTGCCCGACTCCGTTAGTTTCTGTGGGAGTCGTGTGTGTGTCCCGACCCTTGTCGGTGGTCGTGGCATCGTACTGTTCTCTTCCGCTGCTTAGTAGTATCCTGCTGTAGGTGTTCCTCGCTTTACAGCTTTCTAGTGTAGTTTCCTATTTTCAGAGTTCCTGTTTCTCTTGCCGGTAAGGGACTGGTAATCCCTACTGGGCCTTGTTCGCGAGGCTCACCCCCCTACTTCCTTCAGCTAGGGGCTCGTCATCGCGGGAGCTCGGCATCGGACGGGTTGCAGAGGCGACTGTGGCGCCGTGTGTTGTCAGTAGCAGTGGCAGCGAGCATTGTGAGCTCTTGTAGCCGAGTGAGCTGAGAGTTGTGTTTTGCAAGTTCTTGGGGTATGCCCCTTAAGGACTGCACCTTTCTTCTTGTACCTATGCTTTTGCTTGGGACACGTTGTACAGACCTTTGTATATTGTACATATTGTTATAGTTATTTGAATTCAGTACATATCTCACTAGACTATTTCTTCTAACCCTTCAGGATCTTCAAATCCGTGGGTGGCGGTGCGACCCCTTGGGGCCCCTGGCGAGGGTCCGGGAGGTCGGGTCGTTACAGTGGTATCAGAGTGAGGAGTCTACTGAGATTTGTAAGGAAGTAATAACTATAGCTGGCCCAAAGAAAAGTACTAGTGCACTGCTGACACCGTCTGACTAGTGTTAGGCTTGTGTTTTCAAATGTTTTACAGGTGTGCAGCTTCCCTGCATGATTCGTGCGCGTGCTGTAGGTTGCAGTTGTTGCTGTGCCGCGTGCGTGGCGAGTGTGGTCGCTCGGTGTGTTCGTGCCATAGCGGCGCGGTTGGCACTGGACTCGCTGACAGTGGTCTTCCTTGTGTGGAGGACGCTTGCAGGGAAGTCCAGGTGCGGTGCTCCTGGTAGTCGTCGGCGCATTTGAGTGTGCATGCGTCGTGAAGGCTGAGAGAGCCTGCATGTGGTGTGGCCTTCACCGGTGCAGGGTTGTTGCCTGTGGAACTAGTGGAAGGTGTTCTTGCCTTGTTGGCTGCCCCTTTGTTGTTGGGGTGAGTGTTGTGGTTGGTCTTGTGTGTGGCCCCCTATTTGTGCGCTGTTGTGCGCTGTGCTATGCTCAGTCTGCATTATTGTTCGAGCTAAGCAGATGTTCTGTGTGCCGTGTTGCATCACTGGTTGAGCGCTGCGACACTTGCCTGTGGTTGTTGTCGGCCTAGCGCTGGCTGGTTGTGAGCTCTGGTGAGGTGCTCCCGGAGCCTTTCTCTGCTGGTTCTGGTGGAAGTGAGGTTTCCCCAGGGCTGTGTTGTGCTCGTTTCTGGTTGCTTTGGCGCTGCCCTCGAGGTTGAGGTGCATCGCTTGGTTGCCCTGTGTTCTGGTGAGATTTTCCCATAACCGTTTGCTATTGTCCTAGTGAGGGTTTCTCTCAGGACTGTTTCGCACTCGTTTCTGTTGTTGCTGTGCTACCTCAGAGTCTGAGGTGTGCTGTTGGTTTGGCTGGTGCGTTCTGGTGAGTTTTCCCAGAGCGGTGCCTTGGTGGTTCTGGTGGAGGTTCTCCCAGGACCTGCTTGCATTGCTTCTGCAGTTCTGCTTGCTGCGGTGTTCTCTCTGATGGTCTGTGTTGTTTGGTCGTTGGGTTGTGCATTCTGGTGAAGGTTCTTCCCAGGATCGCCCTTTGTCGCTTCTGGTGGAGGTTCTTCCTAAGAGTGCTCTGTGTTTGTTTTGGGCCACCGTTATGTTGCCCCTATGGTTCAAAGTGTGCCGTTTGGTTGGGCTACGTTCTGGTGAGGTTCTCCTAGGACGGCTTTTGGCACTCTTGGTGGAGATTCTCCCCAAAGCTGCTTTGTGTTGTTTTGGTGGTCGTTGCTCTCTCTTTGTAGAGATGAGCTGTCGTTGTTGCCGGTTGGACTGTCTGTGTTATAGTCTGCTTAGGCGTTGTCGGTCGAGGTGTTGTGCCTTTGGCCGTGCGTTTGGCTGCTGCGTTGGCCAGCTTGCCTTGTTGTTCGTTCTGAGTTTCTCGGCTGCGCTTGTGGGACTTCATGTGTCCCCGTGATCGGATGGTTTGCTTCATTTTTCGCGCCCTGCGTGCTCTTGCAGATGATGGTCTGGTGAGTGCCGTAGGTGTTTGGTTGGCTGTACTTCTTATGGAAGTACCAGTCTTGCGTTGTGGTTTTACTTCTCGCGTGTGGAAGAGACTCGTTGTGTGTGTCTCCTTCCTCCGCTTTTTGTTGGTTGCTCAGGGTGGCAATGCTCCACTGTGGGATTGTGCTGCCGGGGTGCACATCGTTGTGACTTTTTGGTGGAGTCATCTTCCCTTGAGTTGTTTTTGGGTTGAGCTGGTTGCTCCCCTCGTGCTATCGTTTTCTTGTGGCACCGTGGGTCGGCGGACCTGTTTGTGCCATTTGCTGCGGTGATTGTTTCTTGCTACCTGCCTGAACAATTTGGGGCAGTGGGTCCCTGTTGGTTGGGTGCGAGGTAGTATTGTTTTCTTGTGGAGCCGCTCACATGAGTGTTGTTCCGCTGTGCTCTGGTCTTTCTAGTTGGCTTGCTCGTGCAAGCGTCGTTCCAGTGTGTGCTCGATTGTGCCTCGGCTTGTGCCTTGGAGGCATTTTGTGTCGTCGTTTTAGTGTTTGGCCTCTCTATTAGTCGCGATAGAGGTGGTGCTTGTTGCTCTTGCGCGCTAAGGAGTTTTTGTGGTTTTCGCTCCCCATGCGGTAGAGTCGATGCTTCGTGTTTTTGTGCCTCAAGGGCTGAGGCCGGCGTGCCCTGTTGTGCCCTTTTAGGCTTGCAGTCCTTTGCATGTGGTTTTTGGTGGGTCTCTTATGAGGAGTCCTTCCCGTTAGGCCGTGGTGTTGTTTCGTCCATTGGTGCACCTGTGTTGCACTTTGCTTAGTTTTCGTGCTTGTGGTCGCACCATGTTCTCGTGCTCAAGTGTTTTGATTTTGTGCTGTCTGGAGCCTTGGTGCACTGTGTTGTACCTTGGGTGGCTCCTGGTGCTTGTGATAGCACCATGTGTTGTGCCGTGTGTCTGTTCGTGAGATTTGTGTGTCGTCTCACGACTTCGCTCGGTGTTGGAGACGTTGAGTTTTCCGCCTCTGGGACACTTTATGCCGGCCTATGCCTTGTGGTTGTACCGTTGCCGCTGCGGGGTGGCTGCTTTGCCTTGTCTAGGTAGCCTTATCGGTGGTACGCCAGGCTTTGGTGGTAGCATGTGTTCGAGTTTCCTTCTCGCTTTGGGAGCGAGTGTGTTTGGTTGTGGTACCCTGCTTCGGTCTGGGTCCCTCTGAGGTCGGCGTGCTGTCCTCGACCTCTGCGGTTGTTTCGGTTCCTATGTGGTTGCACGTTTTTGCGGTGGTTGGCACGTTGGTACCCGCGCTGAGCCCTGTGTGTGCGTGGCGGGTGTGCTGCCAACGCTCGTTGGTTCTTTGGGTGTGCGTGGTGTTGGTGAGTCTGGAAGCCGATGGCGGAGTCTCCTGTCGGTTTGTTCGGTGACAGTTGTAGACACACGAATTTGGCTCCACCACGGGCAAATTTCATATTGCGCCATAATGCCACAAATAGCCATCTTTTTGCCTCGCAAGAGTGTTTTTCCAATATTTCTGGATCTCACCCATTCTTTCTCAGTGCTTCCTCATGTGGTTCGGTCGCGGAAGCTAAATTTGGTTCACAGAGGCATATGAGCAACTTCATTGAAAGGCGTTCGGACTGGTGGATGCGATTCAGAAACCTTGTTGCGACGGCTCTAAAGGGGCACGACCTTGTCGCGTCAGCCATGCAGGATGCGACCATGCTTTTGGCATGAAGGCGTCGTGCATGGCGGATGCATTTATGAGCACGTGTATAAAATGGCGTCCACTTCGTTGGACGCGATTTAAAGTCAAAAGGCTACGCCCCCAAAGTCGTCGCACCTAAGGTTGCCGCGTCGTGTAATCATGACAAAATCCCTGAATCGCGGCCTTGTCAGTCGACATGATTTAGAAGGTCAAATCCACAATCTTGCATCAGCAAACACCGCATTTATGAGCCGATTACCTTGAAACCATGCAAGTCTTAATCACGACGGACAAGACGGACGCGATTTAGGTCGCGGCGGCTTGGCCCGATGCGATTCCAAAGCGTAGCTGCAGCTATGGTCATGATGCACCTGTCACATCGGTTTGACTTTCTTAATCGCCGCCTGTCGCCCGGACGCGATTCAATTCATAATCGCGGCTTCCTGTGTGGACATGATTTTAGAATCTGATGCCTGTAAATAGACCCTCGAGGGTAACTATTCAGGCAATCCCCCTCCACCCTGGCGGAGCCCTGTCGGATCTTCCCGCAACTTCCCCATGGCGGAGCCTTGCCGCACCGGCGACTCGACGTCCTCAGAGTTCGAAGCACTGTCTACCATTCCACATATCGGAGCGAGGTGGGAGGAGCATGATCTTCCTCCACTTCCTCCGTCAATTCCGGCAACGCCGCTACACCATCCACTTTTGAGGAAGCACACCCTCCCCTTTCTCCCTTCCGTCTTTCTTTTTGTCTCCTCTGGGCCCCACGTGGCCCTTTTCACTTTTCACACACACACACACATGCATGCACACACACACACCTACATTTTAGGGGTTTAAAAGCCACCACGCGGTGAGTTCTCCCATTCTTTATTTATGTCATTTTATTTATTTTTTGGAATTGTATACTACACGTCCGTGGCTAATCCCCTCTTCATTTTTGTCTTTTTTCTTTGTCAGGGTAATCAACATGGAAAATGCCCTCTACCACGACCGGCCGTGCTCATAGAGGAAGAGAGGACCCACATCATCCCTCGCGCAATCTCCCCGCTAAAAAGGTATGCTCGCGATCACTTCCTTCCCCCGCACCCCTCGCACGTGCATTTCTATTCAGCACCCTCGTGTGCCTGACGATCACGTTTCATTTCTTTTCTGCCTTTTCCACCACTTTCATTTTCCACCCCTCTTTGTGGGCCTACTGTTCTTCGTCCCCTTGAAAAGGATCAAAAAACATAACCTACAAATTGGTGATCACGGTGGGACTTCTTTGCATTTTTCCCTTTGACTACCCTCCTCCTTCGTGCCCCACGTGGCACTTTCTTGGCGCCCTCGCACGTCTCTCCTCTTTTTACCTTTCCTCTTATATACATGCAAAGCATGTTGTATGTGATTTATTATCTTTCTCCTTTCATTGTGCATATCTCCTGTTTTTCGATTTTTTTCTTGTTCTCGGGTTGCCTTTTGAATCGCGTCCACTACAGAGGATGCAATTTAGTTTTATACCGCGGCCGGCAAACCATATGCGTTTATGTTTTTATCGCGGCGGCCGAGGCCGACGCCTCTTTGTCTGAGTCTGCAGGGACCAGGCGTGGCGCTGATAGCCTTCTGAGGGCTCTCAGTTCCGTGTCCAGGTGATTGGACGCGATTCTGAATTCGCGGCTGCTGTACCCGCTGTGATTCAAACTGCTAACAGAAACACGCCGTTCTACCGTTTCTTTGCTATATCTTGTGTATACAAGGCATATTGCATCGGTCGGAGGACCTCCTTCCCTCATACCTTAGACTCTACACACCCTTCCGGGAAGGCTAGATCTCCATTGGGCATTCTGTCCCTTTGGACTAGTGAACCTTCTCTTGGAACCCTGTAAGACTCCGTACCTCGTGGATTCCCTCACGGAAGACCGAGCTAGCGGTACCCTTCTTCCGTGACCGGGTTTAGACATCCTATTGCGTGGTGAAGGTGAGTTTAGTTGTACCCCAAAGTTCTATACTCTGCCCAACTAGATCTCATCTGGAGTGAACAACATTCATAAATCCATTTAATTAATTGTGTAACTCCTTAAAACAAGCGCTAAGCATCATAACTCGTTTGAACCATCATTGATTGACTTAATTTTTGTTCAACCTGTTTGATTGCTTGCTTGTTAAAAATGGACCCATACCATCATGCCAGTTATAATAACATGGACTATGAGGATAATTCAAGCATTCAGTCTTTTCAATCCCATGTCCGTCCATCTCACCACCGTGAGGGACAACCTTCCACTTCCTATGGTTATGTGCGCACGCCACGCACTAGCCACTCTGATGTCCCTCCATATCTACCTCCGATTAAAACCCGGCGAGAGCTTGTCCCCCACCATAATTCCACTATGCAGCATGTCCTGCATGCCATCGATTAGCTCACACCTCAACAACTCAATCTCATACAATCTTTGGTTGAGGGTGTGACTCCTTCTCCTTCTCCCTCTCCTTCTCCCAGGCACCCATCTTTGTATTTTCCGGCGACTTCGCCACCTACCCCTGTACATTCTTCATCACCCTGGCCCCCTGGCCATTTGCACACCTGTGCTCCAGTCTGTACAGACCATCCCTTGGGAAGGCCCACTAATTCATGACCACCCCCATGTACTCCCTCACAGGCCCAGCAGCAACCTACTACACTCCAAAATGCTCTTCTCCACAAATTGAATAACCTGGAGGAGCAAATAAATAAGCTTTCGAATTCTAAGGGTGACCCCATTGCCACTATGCCGGCTCTCCCTCAGATCTACATACATCCTTCGGAGATGCCTTCGTACCAATTGTACAATGGCACAGGAAATCCCTATCTTCATGTCAAGGAGTTTCTCTATGAGTCCTCGCGTTGACCGCGAGACCCGATTACCTTGGCATATTTATTTAGAAAGTCTCTTGACGGCCCTGCACTTGAGTGGTTCTACTCCCTAGAACCGAGTGAGGCAGGAGACTTCCGCCCCCTGCACAAAAGATTCCTTCAAAGGTACAAAGACCGCGTCAGCCCTTATCTCTCTATCACGGATCTAGCATCCGAGAAGATGGGGGCCAACGAGGCCTTTGTACAATTTGTTGACCGTTGGAGGTCAATGGCCAGTCAATTACAGTATGAGCTCTCAGAGTCAGAGTAAATTAAAATAATCATTTCCAACTCTACTCTGAGGTTCAAGCACATTCTGGCCATGAACCAGATCACGACTATGGAAGAGCTCTACGAGCGGGGGTGCTACATTCAAGCCCATTTAATGGACTCCCCGATCGTAGACTTATTCAATCTGGTTGGTCCGAGGCAGAACAGATTAGTGGACGCCATCCACCACCCCTCTCCCCAACACCCAACATCCACTTCTTTTGCATAACCACAATCACTTCCCATTTACCACAACATGCCTCCACCCAGGCATCCACTGATTCATCCTTCTCAGACTCAATGACATCCAATCGGGCCCTACGATACCCCCATTCAAGAAGAGGCTCCTATGCCTTATGTTGCACTTGCTCCGGCACCCATGCTAGCCCCCATACCTCCACCGCAACAACCACTCCCATCACAGCCCATTGATCGGGCTGAGGTTGCCAACAACCAACCCTTTTGCAAAACCACCTGGTGCTACGATGATGAACCTTCCGAGGTCATGTTCGTACACATGTACCTACACCTCCCACATTGCCATCCGTTTTCACCAAGCCTTCCACAATTAAGCCTCCACCAACCATTACACGACCATTACACCAACCGTACACCTACCACTACGCCAACACCCTTGGCAACCAAAACCGAGCAAATCTTCCCCTTCATACCCATTACACCTCCACAGGTCATACAGCCTTCCACTCCATCCACATCCACCCCCATCCAGCGGAGCAGGTGCAATTATCTAAAGAGCCGCAAGTGTCAGCAAAAGAAGGAAGCCCCAGAACCGGGCATGCTATTCAAAATCCAAGATTATATCCCTCGCATGCCGGTCATTGTTTCCATACCAGGCACATTTACTGAGCGGAAGTCTCCCCCTCCAATTGTGGCCGTCAAGAGGCCTTTTAAAGATATGCCAATCATCCCCACTGCCAACAAGCTCCAATTCAAGATACTCATCGGGAATCTCTCCCTCCATGCTCTCATGACCCCTCAGACAATTGTTGTGAACCTTCCCACTCTAGTGAAGGGGTCAAACATTCAGATTGTGCTCACTCATTCCAAGGCCAAATCCTTGGCCTAATCTATCATTCAAGGGGTCGTGCCCCCTTCCATATCACACATCATACAGTCTTTGGGCACGACCCCCTCATTGTTGCTTCCAACTCCACTAGTGGCACTCCCCACCCTTTCATTAAACTGCATTCCAAGGGAGTTGCCACTGTTGGTTGAAACTTCGACGGAAGTCAACAACCCCATTCTTGAGATCCGTTCAATTCCTATGAGAAGAGTAAGGCCATCCGCCTGCTGGGCCCGTTATGTGAGGAAATACCTGAGGGTCAAAACTCCAACTCCCAAGCGGAATGTTAGACGCCGGGCAAGGCAAAAGACCAGGGAGCCTCCATCCTTTCTGTTTTCATTTGAATCCTCTTTTATGATACTTGGCACCTCCCCGTGGGTTCTCCACATTCCCTCCCCACGGGAGGCATTTTATTTCCATCTCTTGTATAATCCATACTCCTATACCGGGCATCGCGCCCCTTTTGTACATCCTTTTCTTCCCGTGCCCCACGTGGCACAGCTCCTTCCCGTGCCCCACGTGGCACATCTCCTTGTGCCCCATGCGGCACCTCTCCATCTTACGCACTACACTGCGCACCTCCCTTCTCGGCCCCTCGCAGCCCGCTTTTTCCTTTCTCTCCTCCGGCCCATTCGGATACTTCTCTTTCAGGGCATCACGCCTCCTTCTTCTCCAATCCCCTCCGGCCCCACCGGAGTCTCCAAAATCTTTCCTCCACTTTCTCCTCGCCGCCTTTTATCGAGTCCTTCGACCCTTCTCCCACTGTTTTCGGGGCTTCAGTCCCCATGTGTTTTTCTAATTTCCATAAATAAAATGTAAATTCTTGTAGACCTCTAAGTCTCTCCCCAGCGCAGGGCATTCGTCCTCCCTTTACCCTCCAAATTCTTACTATGTTTTATCATTGCCAAAAAAAAAATCCATAAAAAGATAAATATTCAGCATTGCCATGCTATCACAACATTTTTGTTTTGAGAACTCCGCGCCAGGAGTCCAAAATTCCCTCACGGGTCATTAAGGTTTGCCCTTGGCATGGGCACCTCCACACACATCACGGCACCCTAAGCCGACTGCTCCCGGTAGACACTGTAACCATCACAGCCATGCCTGAACGGCACAAACATCTGTTTGTCTCCTCTTTCGGCCAAAGTATAGGTAGTAGAGGTAGTATGGGCAAGGCAACCAACCCAAAGCACTCCGTCATAAGAGGACGTCTCTAAATTGGGCAAAAATCAAATGACCAATCAAAATAAAGTCCAATGCATGTCAAGAGCGACAAAGTCCCTGTGGAGATCCAAATGGACCCGGACGTAAGCATTCAAAAATCAAAATCAAATCAGTATAATAGGGCATGGCAAAGAGCGGCAAAGTCCCCGTGGAGATCCAAATGGACCCGGTCGTACACATGTCCCTAACAATTAAAATGGTCATCAAATCAATTACAAAAGCCCCAATAATCAAAAGAGACTGAATCTTCTGACGGTTGTGCCAAGGAAGGAAGTCGAACCCAACGCTTCAAAACCCATACTAAGCTTATCTCCAAAATTTCCTCTCTTCTCCCTACCAGACTTAGTCGCCTCTTCAGACCTGGCTTTAGTAGTGACGCCGTTAACTGTTAGCAATCAGCCATAGGGCACCACCTTAAAATGCACGCCCTACTCTGGGCATCCTTTAATGAAATAGAAGGTAACAAGGACCCCTCGCCAGTCAGTTTTCATAACTTTAATGCCGCCATGGCATGGCACTGATTTTCGGGTATATGTACATATGTAAATTTTATATGTGGTCATATGTAGTCATTAGGTCGTATCATGAGGTTGAACTGATTTTATGTTAATTGTGTTAATTATTAAAATTTAGTAATTGAGTTATGAGCATAATATGAGCATGTTTAAAACTTGTATAAATAGATTTGTTATAAGTTAAGGTTTCATAAATTTTATATGACAGAATGAGGACTGATATTAGGTTTCTGAACTATAACACTCAACCATGTTAATATGTACCATGTCTAATGATATTTTAATGAATATGTCTGAAATCTAGATTAAATTGTAGAAATTATATTTACTATTTGAAAAATCTAGAAAATTGAATATGTGATATGTTTACTGTTAATAACATGTGATAAAAATTTGGAACTAATTTGATGACAGCAAGTGCAATTATTAGTTAAACCATGGGATTATTCATATTGAATATTTTAAATCTAATCTTGTGTAATTCAGGAATTAACAGCATGTCTAGGACTGTAATATGAGTTTTTTATTACTGAAAATAGTAGTATCATGTTAGGTTAATTGAGGCATATGAAATTGATAAACAATGCATGAAGACTGACTAAATAGTACATGTGAAAAATGAAAACGATGTGACAAAATGTGATAAAGTGAATGTATAATAATTGGGCGAGATTGACACTACTACCCTAGAGGTTCGAAAGCTGTACCATAGAAAAGTCCCTATGGAAGGCTCAACGTTGTGAAAAGTATATCCTAAGGGCATTAGGATGAAAACCTGGAGGTGGACAAGTACCACTAGATAGGGTGGAGAGGGCTTCTCCCGGTCTGCATAGTTACTAAGATTCACCACTGCATTGCCTAGGTGGCGGGTATGTGTTATGAGATGTGATGTGATGTGCTATGAGATGAGCTATGTGCTATGAGATATGGGTGCGTGCGTCCTCTAGTAGGTAGTTAGAACTATGTGTCAAGGCAATTTCAGCGATATAATATGAATAAAGTGTAAGATAATATGTGAATGTGGCAGGTGATGAGTGCAAATGATATGACATGTAATAAGTGAAAGTGCAAGAATAAACAATGTGAAAAATGTGTGAAAAGATATGTAAGGGAGAATGAATATGAATGAGAGTGTGATTTCATGTGAAACCAATATAATAGTGCAAATGTCTATACTTATATGTATTAATACTTCAAATGCAATATCATGTTTAGTATCATGTCATGTAGTTTATTAATCTTCATGTAATAGTGTATGTGAATATACATATGAAGACATGTGAATTATGCGACATAAAAGATGAACATGTGGAAATTGCTAAATGAGTAAGGTAACGTGTGAATAAATATAATCCATGTAATTGAGTTTAATTCATGACAAAACAACAAGTAAAGTGTGGTTATGAATGTGATAAATACATGTAAGAATGTTAGGTTCCATGCTATAAGGCTTATTGTTGCCAACCAACTTGACTAGTTTTTAATTCTTCAATTCATGTTATAAAATGTGAAATCATGTGTAATGAGAGTTATTTATATTAAAACAGCAAATAAAATGTGCAATTAAATATGAAAAGTGCATGTGAAAAGTGAATAGTTATCATGCTAGGTTGTTTATTACCTTGTGCTTAAATCTATGCTCTAGTTTGTAGAAATGTATCATGAAATGGATGATATTTGGATGAATAATCATGTTAATCTAAAGCATATTTAGTGGTCTAGGTATGTTGATGATTGTTTAAAGCATGAGTCATGTAATGCCTTATTGTGAAAAGATAGTATGTGTTTTCTCCATTGTGTAATAGTTAACATGTGTAAAGTCGAGTCTTGGGTTTGCTTGCTGGGTCTTTTAGACTCACTCTTGCTTCGGCGTACAGGTGAGACAGGTGTTCCCATTTTGGAGGAGTAGTTTTTGGGGAGCACTTAGTAGTTGTACTTTTCCCTTTTATAGCATGAATAAAGTTAATTGCATGGACAATGTTATAGACAATGTAATAGACAATGTAGTTCTTTTATTTGTAATAATGTGGACATTGTCTTTACTTCTCTTGCTATATAGACTGTGGAATGTGTGATGATGATGGAATAAAGTTGAGTTATTTATTTTAATTCTGCTGTCTTCATTTGCTATCCACGTACATATCAACCTATCAGCTAGTGTTGGGTTATTATCCCACTGTAATGACGCCCTTTGTACTGATGGGGATTGGTATAATCATACCGGTATAAGGTGGGTCGTTACATATAAGACAGTATAAATGGTACCAGTGGTTAAAGAGTTTGTAGATATATTTCCAGAAGAGTTACCAGGGTTGACTCCGCATAGAGAGGTAGACTTTACAATGGAATTGCAGCTGGGCAGTATGCCAATTTCAAAGGCACCGTAAAGGATGGCACCTGTAGAGATAAAGGAGTTGAAGAAACAGTTGCAAGAATTGCTAGAAAAGGGTTTCATTCGGCCTAGTCACTCACCATAGGGAGCACCAGTTTTGTTTGTTAGAAAGAAAGATGACAGCCTTAGAATGTGCATTAACTACCATCAATTGAATCAAGTCACCATCAAGAATAGGTATCCACTTCCTAGGATTGATGATCTATTTGATCAGTTGCAGTCGACAAAGGTATTTTCTAAAATTGATTTGAGATTGGGTTATCATCGATTAAGAATTCGGGAAGAAGACATAGATAAAACAGCATTCAGAACAAGTTATGGGCACTATGAGTTTGTGGTTATGCCATTTGGGCTAACCAATGCACCTGCAACATTTATGAACTTGATGAATAGAATATTTCACCCGTACTTGAACCGATTTATTGTGGTATTCATAGATGATATATTGGTGTACTCAGCTTCAGAAGAGGAACATGTAGATTATTTGAGGATTACTTTGCAAACATTGAGGGATCATCCGTTATTTGCTAAATTCAGTAAGTGTGAGTTCTGGCTAAGGGAAATTTAGTTCTTGGGGCATGTAATTTTAGGGGAAGGTGTTGTAGTGGACCCAGCTAAAGTAGAAGCAGTTATGAAGTGGGAAAAGCCAAAGACAGTACCAGAAAATCAGAAGTTTCCTTGGTTTGGCATGTTATTACAAGAGGTTTATTTAGGACTTCTCGAAGATTGCAGCACCTATGACAAGACTTACTAGAAAGGGAGTGCCTTTTGTATGGTCATCTGATTGTAGGCGCAGTTTCATGGAATTGAAGAAGCGGCTCACTTTAGCACCTATATTAGAAATACCATCAAACTGAGGTGGTTTTGTGTTGTACACAGGTGCTTCCAGAAGAGGACTTGGGGCAGTATTAATGCAGCATGGGAGAGTGGTGGCTTATGCATCTAGGTAGTTAAAACGACATGAAGAGAATTATCCAAGACATGATTTAGAGCTGGCAGCAGTGGTATTTGCATTAAAGCTATGGAGGCACTACTTGTATGTTGAGAGATTTGAAATTTTCACACATCACAAAAGCTTAAAGTATATATTCTCACATAAGGATTTCAATTTGAGGCAGCGCAGATGGATGGAATATTTAAAGGACTATGATTTCAGCTTAGCATATCATCCAGGCAAGGCCAATGTTGTTGCAGATGCTTTGAGTAGAAAGATAGTGATGAGTCATATGATGATAAGAGAATGAAAGTTATATGAAGATGTAGCAAAGAATTCCTTATTTGTTCCAAGTAGCTAGTGGCGAGCAGTGTTAGCCAGCAACACAGTGGAACCATCCTTGTATTGGCAGATAATAGAAGCTCAGAAAGTAGATGAAAACTTGGCTAAAATTGTGAAGATGGAAAATGTTACCATTGATGATGATTGTGTGGTTAGATTTAAGAACTTGTTGTATGTCCCAAGTGAAGCAGGAGTGAAGCAGAAAGTGTTGGAAGAAGCACATCGATCCAGGTACACTATTCACCCGGGAAGCACAAAGATGTATCAAGACTTGAAGAAGCATTTCTGGTGGCCGAGCATGAAGAAGGAGATAGCAGAATTTATAGCAAGATGTTTAGTATGCCAACAAGTTAAAGCAGAGCATCAAAGGCCAAGAGGTTTATTGCAGCCATTGCCTATTCTGCAGTGGAAGTGGGATGACATAGCCATGGATTTTGTAGCAGGTTTGCCTAGGACAGCATCTAGTCACAATGGAATATGGGTTTTTGTTGACAGGTTGACAAAGGTGTGCAGATTGTTAGCCGTGAGTATGTCATGGGCAGTAGACAGATTAGTAAGACTATATGTAGATAGAATTGTGCCATTGCATGGAATTCCAGTATCTATTATTTCAGACAGGGATCCCAGGTTCACTTCACATTTTTGGAGGAGTTTGCAAAGAGTTGTTGGTACACAGACAGATGGGCAAACGAAAAGAACGATCCAGACTATTGATGATATGCTACGGGCATGTTATTTAGTTTAGGGAGGTAGTTGGGAGCAGCATTTAGGCATGGTGGAATTTGCTTACAATAATAGTTATCACACAAGTATCAGGATGGCACTATATGAAGCTTTATATGGAAGACCTTGTAGAACACCATTGAATTGGCATGATGTAGGGGAGAGGCAAGTTATGGGAACGGAGTTGGTGCAGCAATGTGCCGAGATGGTTAAGTTTATCAAAGAAAAGCTTCAAACAGCCTAGAGCAGACAAAAGAGTTACACAGATACAAGGCGTAGATCACTACAGTTTGAAGTTGGTGATTATGTGTTTTTAAGAGTTTCTCCAACAAAAGGTGTTTTGAGGTTCAGCAGAAAAGGTAAATTAAATCTAAGATATGTAGGTCCATTCCAGATTCTAGAAAGAATTGGTGAAACGACATATAGATTGGAGATTCCAGCAGATTTTACTGATACTCATGATGTGTTCCATGTTTCCATGCTAAGAAGATACATTTGGGACCCTTCACAGATTGTCAGCTATACTCAAGATGATTTGAAACTGGATATGTCCATGCCAGATTATCTAGTAATGATTACAGGACGATGAACACAGAGGCTAAGAAATAAAGACATTGAGTTAGTAAAAATCAGATGGGAGAACAGGCAGGGTGGAGAAGATACTTGGAAATTGGCAGATGAGATGTACAGAATGTATCCATACTTGATTGTGTAAGCTTTTAATTCTTTTAGGTGATAGTCTTACATGTGATAAATTGTTGATTGAGCTTACTTCCTGAATTTTGAGAATGAATTTTCTTTTAGGTGATAGTAATGTAATATCCTGATCTTCTGGATTGTAGTTTATCAGGTTTGGGGGCCAGTGTGTGGCCCATTAGTTGAGTTTGTGTGTGTACATGGGTGTTTGTGGGTGTGTGTAGCAGGGTGTGAGGCTGGAGGGTTGAAAAATCCCAGCCCAACAGACCTCTGGCGTGATCATTAAGAATGCGACCAATATAGGTGTCGCGATTCTTTATGAACGTGACCACCTGCTACATCACAATTTAACGTCGCTTTACATGGGCACGACTGCATGCGCGCCGCGTGGCGTATGTAGGGACGTCGGGGCTTAATTGTGATGGCCAAGTACGTCTCATTTTGAATGCGAAGGCCTGATACGTCGCAATTTAGCCTGTGTTTTGTTTCGGCTCCCAGCCCTGGCCAAATAGTGTAGGTTGCACTGTTCGGCTATAGGGGAACTCTGGGGAAGGTTTTTCTGTTAACTTAGGGCTGTTGAAATGTTTTTCGGCATGCTTCCGATGCGAGGAGGTGCTTCGTAGCGCGGGAAATGCCAAGACAGAGTATTTTCTGTGTTCTTCCCATTGGTAGGGGAACTTTCTCCTTGTTTTTATTGTGTGGATTAGGTTAGAGGTTTTCAATTGAAGAATTGCTTATATTAGGTAGTAAGCATGCTAAGTTTATTGTGTGGATGTTTAATTGTAGCTTTTACATCATGTATGGATGAGTTGTGTGATTTCTGGAATGAGAGAACAGGGTAGGGTTCTTCAGTTTGAAAGGTGACGGACCCAGACGTCGCATTTTGAAGGCGACGACCTGTCCGGTCGCGATTCAGGTTTTAAGGCAAATGGGTTGGTCCATTGCGATTCAAGGTCTTAATGGCATCCACTATGTCTGTCACGTTTTAGAGTGTGGCGACACGAGCTCTTGGGCATTGTGGCCAGTCTATCTCTTTCGGGTTCCACATTGCTTCTGCGATGTTGTTAAAGTTAACGTGATTGGAAATGTCGAGTTTGCATGGATTTGTGTGCACAACAAGTTGGGTTATTAAACGCCTTCCGCGGTTACCTCTCAAGTCAGGTACCCCAGGTTTATTGTGAGCCAAGCACGTGGTGCTCAGGGTTTGTCCCGGTACTGTGTGTACCATCAAGGCTTGTGTCGTCTTCCTGGACACCCTCACTCTTGAGTTTGAGTTGTACATCTAGCTGAGGGAAAGACGGCAATGGGAAGCGACTCGTGGGTTGTGGTTGAGTTCAGTCACTTGTAGCGTGCTTGTGGTTGGGGGACGGACACCAGTAGACGTACTGGTCCCCAGCTAGTCCTGTTTCCCAATGCCTCACTTTAGGGGGCTTGGGCAGGAGTCCCTAAAGGTGCCAGGCATGGGCCTGCATGAGTGGTGTTGGTTGGTCTCCACAGTTCTTGACCTTGTTGTGGTGCAGCGGTAGCTGGACCTTCTGTCCGTGGCTGCGAGACTGAGAGGTAGTCTTGTGTGGTTTGTCTGGGTCAGTGGATGGTGTCGTGAACCAATTCTTGTGGCTCGTGTGTCATGTGCCCTTCTCTAGCATGTACACGTGTACGTGAATTTCCGTTTATTTATTTATTTATAGCTGTAGTACCATGAGTAGGTAGTATTACCTTTCATTTGAATATAAATCTTGTTTATATTATTGCACAATTATCGTTCTCTCTGCTTTTGAGGAAGTTTTCCCTACTGAGCCAATGACTCGTGAGGCTCATCCCTTCTTCTTTCAGGTGAAGAAGAGTAGGAGGGTTCTCGTCCCTCTTCTAGTTTGGAACCGCACAGTAGCGGAGTCGGGCCTACACCACTAGCAAAGTAATTTCCTTTCTATTGTGCCTTAGGGGTTTGTCCCAGGCAATTGTACTCTATACTTTGACTTTGGTTCAGAGTTGGATATGTACATTTCATGTGAATATGTGTAAAATATGGAATCTCATATATACTCTATGTGTTCTTTTATATTTCCACAGACATGTGTGTGTTGATATCCCTTGCGAGGCTTCGGCTGGTTCACGGGAGACAGAGTCGGGTCAAGCTTATTATTGGGTTAACGGGTTTCAACGAGGAGGACCGTCACATATGATATCTTTGCATCATTAACATTTTTCATCCTATTCATGACATTCTTCATTTATGGAAAATTTAATTCATGATTGTATGTCTAGTTTAAATATAAACTTCTAATTTCAACTATATCCTAAAATATGAGTTTTAGTACAATTGTTTAAAAATTAATTGTTCTGTATTTCACTCTCATTTTGCTAAAGCTCTCAAATATATAATATCATATAGCTTTGTCTCATAAATATAAAAAAATATATATTCTAAAGCCTTAGTCAAAATATGCGAAAAAGGTCTTCTGATACCTGCCACAAGAACATCCATATTGTCTTTTGTCTGAACTGCACTACACGATATCTACCTACTACATATTCTATAATATCTATGTAAACTTGTGCAGAAACTTGTTCATGAGAACATTAATTGTTCGTGCACAAAAGATAGTCATCAATATTTGAAATATCTCACAAGTACCTATGATCATATCCGTAACTAACATACTAGACCCAGTCTAGTATTTCTTGGAACTGTCTCATTCAGGATAAAGACAAAATAGCATCATCACAAGAAATGACTGATCAATGTGAATGTAAAAGGCTTGCACGTCACCCTCGGAAGAAGACATGCACGTCACCTTTGGAAGAAGACATGCAACGACTATCCCTCTAACAGATATATTCAAACGGACAATGCAATGACTACAAAGATGAAGCCTATCAAAACGAAGATAGTTGAATGAAGAGAATAGATATGAGCGTGGGGAATAACCAGCCATATACAAGAAAGCAAGTGAGATACAAGCACATACACAAGAAGAGGTGAAAAAGTGCAAGTGTGCTGCGTCAAGCTTCCTCTCTACAGACACTGCATCAGCACTGTGTTGAAGCCTTGCCTGTGCTTGCATTGTAGCAATTGTTGAATTCTCACCTTGTCAGGGTTCTCTTTTTTCGACTCAGGAAGTCTTTCTCCAAACTGGAGTTTCTCTGCCCTATTCTTCTAGTATGGAGTCCCTCTGAAGTCTAGTTATCCACATAAGGAGTTTACCAAAAGTAATTGTACCCTTTGAGAAATGGAAGACTTGATGAGCAGTGTGTGTACTCCTCTGGAAGAGGGAAGGCCAAAATAGTACCTGGCCCTCCCTGTGTTCTAGAGGGATAGGCTAGAGGAGATGGGTTTCGAGGAGGTCCTCCGCATGGAGCGGATGAGAGCAGACGCCCTGCTCACTCAAGCTCTGAAGAGCTGATGGGACGCAGTGGCAACTCCCTTTGTGTTCCCATGGGGACATATGATCCCCAATCTAGAGGATATCAGTAGGATCATTGGGTTGAGGGTGTATGGGCACCCCATGAGTGGGTTTACCTATCCATGCTAGTAGGAGGTGGCCCAGAGGATGTTGGGCTTGACAATCAGTTGCTAGTCATCCTTGGTCCCTAGGGTAGACTTGTAAGAGAGTCTAGGACTTAGGCAGACCGGGTGAGAGGTAGGATAGACTTCGGATGAGCATCTGGACAGACTGGTCAGGGGCTGTAGGGAGACCCTAGCTAGTGAGTCAGGCCCTCATGCTGACATGGACCTGCGTCACTTCCTCACATTCTTTCTTGGTAGACTTATGTTTGCCATGAGGGGAGATGTAGTCGACTGTCAGTTCCTGCTTTTGCTAGAGGATCTGGACTAGGTGGGGGACTATGCCTAGGGTGTTGCTCTCTTGGCGCACCAGTTCGACAGCCTGGGAACCTCCGACCGGTAGTCAGCGATTGGTG
Organism: Colocasia esculenta; assembly: GCA_014218235.1. Taxonomy (NCBI): domain Eukaryota; kingdom Viridiplantae; phylum Streptophyta; class Magnoliopsida; order Alismatales; family Araceae; genus Colocasia; species Colocasia esculenta. Next base: position 26,773,485 of record CM024764.1, read on the forward strand.
GTTTCTTCCCCCTCCTTCAAGTACATCCATCTAACTCCCTTCTTATTCCAGTCATGAATTTCAAACTTGGACACGTGATCTGATCAAATGTTTTTCTTGCAAGTCTAGACTTATCTCCACCTACCAGGACTGGGATGGGGGACACAGGAGAGGCTAGGCCTAGTGCCTTTGGCGAGGAGGTGGGTGTCGTGCTGAGACACCTACCTTTTGGAGGAGCAGTTGGTGTCCATCCAGGATGCTATTAACGTCTACCCTCAGCTTGATGTAGGTACCAACCCTTTTCTAATTCCTAGTTGATTTCCTTAATTGCTTTGACCACTAACAAGGTGTGTTCTCTATTTTGCCGGTTGTGTGGCAGCCATACCGGGAGGAGGAAGATGAGAGGCAGCCCTAGTTGGAGCAGGGCCGCCCCTACTTTGGTAGGGGGATGTGGGTTCATGCTCTCAACCTGGTGCTTCCTCTCCATGTACAGTGGTGCCTTCAGGCAGAGACTGCAGCAACATAGGCGGGGAAGCTATCGCAGGAGCTGGCCATGCTGCGAGTGCAGGGGCTGGTAAAACAGAGACGTATGCTCACCGAGACGTCTTTACAGCAGGCTCGCCTCGATGAGCTCCGGAGCATGGTGGCGATGTTCAGCCACAGCCGGAGCAGGAGGAGGAGTGGAGTGAGCAGCGCCTCGATGAGGCAGTATTTAGTAGGTTCCTCTAGCCGCAGGAGGAACGAGGAGGAGGAGAGGCGCCGTGAGGGAGAGATGAGCGCCCAGAGTGTGAGTGTGGTGGCGAGATGCCACCTCCACCTGAGAAACACAAGGGATCCGGGGAGAGTGGTGGTGGACAATGAGGAGTTTGTGAGCCACCTCCTCATTTATCTATGTACATGATGTTCATATTAGTGAATATCTTTTACTTTGTGTCGGTGTTTGAAAGATTGGATGGAATGTGATTGACACGAGTGGGAAGTGAGATCTTAGAGAGGCACTGAGTATTTCATTTCTATGTTCAAAACCTCCTATTCCCGCACACTCAACAAATCAAGTTAGATATGTTCTTTGACTCTAACTTCATAGTGGCTGCATACTAAAAGAATAATATGTACACCTAAGCATGTTTTGACTTTAACTTCGTGATTGTCAAGGGGCTGAGCCTTATTAAATAGGCGGAAGATAGAAAATAACACTGCATGCTAAAAGAATAATATGTGCACCTAATTTTATTTCCTATTTTTGATTTTTTATTTATTTTTTGGATTTTATATTTTTTGAATTTTTGGATTTTTCATTTTTTTGGATTCTTGGATTTTTTAATTTTCAGGATTATTGGAATTATCTATTTATTGAATTTTTGGATTTTCTAATTATTTTAGAATTTTAGAGTTCTATAGCGGCAATATCTACAACTGTGTGATTGGCTAAGAGTCTTATTTCCCTTCTCTTATTGTTAAACATCCCTTGGGTGCGGTGCGCATATATTTTTTTAGCAACTCCTTGGTTGACTTGTAAGACCCTCGAATTGTTCGTCATTTTATTTATTGTGTGTTGAGTCATGTTGTATATATATATATATATCATGTATGCGTATGTAGATACTTATGTACGATGTTATCTTGGTATACTTACTTATGCATGCGTATATTAATTGTAAATATTGCTTGATTACATGTTGTGGTAGTGTGTACATCATATTACATATATGGCATGTAAATATATAGTGTAAGCATGGTTTTTTGCATGTTTTTAAGTTCTGGCCAAATGGCCAATTGGCGTCAACATGGATGGACGTCCAGGAGGAGTCAGCGTCCACCCCGATGGATGCCAGCTCTTAAGTGAACGACCATAGATGTGGACATTTATTTCCCTAATTTTCTGTGCGCAGCAGGCCCCGAAATTCCGGGTTTGCCTTGCTTACCCATTGGGGAGATGTCCCCAACGGCTATCTCACCTCTCCCATCATCTGTGCCCGAGATCCCAAGGCCAAGACATATAGAAACAACCCCCTTTGCTACCTGCAAGAGCTCTCTGGGCTCTTTGCAAGGAAAGAAAGAAACCCTAGCTGAGAACAGGAGAAAGACTGACCCTTGCAAGCTTTGATCTGGCGGCTTGAAGCTTCTCCCTGCAAGCTATTGCAACTGGAGGATAGTGTGGATGTAGGGGAAGGCTTCCCCAACTTCAGACTGGTGGCTACTTCGACCTAGAACCTGAGGGAAAGCTTTTGTGGAAACTTCTTGGCACTGCCCAAGGAGAGCTTCATCACCTATTTTGATCCCTTTGGAGAGTTTGTAAAAGGCAAGTAACCCATCCACTATGTCCATGTGTATGTCCAGTAGGTCATAGGTATTTTTCTCAGATTTAAATCACGTCCTGGAACCCCACATTCCCCTTATCTTTGGAGCTCGGTCTATGTTTTGCATAGACAGGAACTTAACGGCAAGATCCCTTGCCGTTAAGCTCTTCAGTTGGCGGCAGACGATGCTGCCGTTAACACCTTTAAACGGCCAGCCTTTGCCGTTGAGTTCTTCAGGACAAAACAATGAGCTGTTCTTCCTTATATACGATAAATTTTTGAAGTTTTACGCATGAGGATATAGTGTAATTTTTATATGTTATGTAATGTAGGTAATAGAACATGTTGTGGAAGTTTGGTGAATTTTTGCAAATTGTGTAAATTGTTAAATTTATTTGAATCACATGTTAGATAAGGTCTTGGTTATGCTACTTGGCTGTTCAAACGATCCATGAGGAATTTGAATGCCATAAATTTTCTAGATCATGTGTATGCATGCCAGTCCATGCTCTGCAAAATTGGAAAATTTCCATGATCATGTGATTTATTACAATTTCTGAAATGAAATTAGAAAGCATGTGTAGGGTCATGTAAAAATCACAGTAAATAGTATGATGTGAAATAAATTTGGATAAAATTTATGTGATAGCATTCATGTTAGATACAGGTCTAAAAACTATCAAATCTAATAATTATGTTGTGCTTCCATGATAATTGAATGAATTGTGGCATGAGAATGAGTATTTTATTTTCTGTAAATTATATGTAATTCAGAAAAAATGTGAAAATTTGCACGTGTGGTCAGAAACCTTTAAACAGTGTATGGTTAAATGTGGATGATGAAATGAAAGACAGTAGTTCTTTTCTTCCGCTACTTTATATTTATATTTGTGTACATCTCGATCGTATGTTAGTGTTGGGTAAATGTCCCACTGTGATGACGTTCGTTATACCGACGTGGATTGCAATAATCGTACCGGTATAAAGAGGGTCATCGCATGACTACCCCTAATCATTAATGTTCTTACACAGACCACGTGGGGGAATGATCTAGCCATTAGTGGGAATGAGAAGATATCGGAGTAAGACTTATCGTAGGTCTTAGGATGCTGATTTGTCGAATGGTTAGGGTGTAGACTATGCAGATTTTGTCTGTTGTCTAGAGACTTTGTGGCCATTGATCATTTTTTTCATTTAGGGCATGCGTACGACCGGGCTCAAGGGCATCCCACGGGGAGCTATACTGCCACTCTTTGTCATGCCCCTATTCTTCATTTTGGTTATTTTTGCCTTTCTATGTTTTCTTTCTTTCTTTTTTTGCAAGCTTAATTGACCATCTCTATTTGAGACTTCATTCACACATGACCTACTCCCCTTTCTGTCTTCAAATGAGCGACCCTTTGCCCCTACGCTTTGTCCGAGTAATGAGAGAATAGGCCTTCGCACACCCTATGCAAGGGCTAGGTAGGAACACATTTGTCTAGAGAACAATTGACCATGGGTTGCTGTGTTTTGTGTGTTGACTGAACAGAGGGGTTGTTTGACAATGGGGAAAGGATAAGAGACCCCAAAACCATTGGTACTCCTTTTATGATAGTGCCGCTATAGAATTTTTTATTTATTTAAGGGTATAATTTTTTGAGATACAAACCATTCCATGGGTGAGAAAGCTCCTCATCATCGACATTCACTAGCCTATAAGAGTTTCCTGGGTACACTTCTTTGACCTTGTAGGGACCTTCCTAATTAGCTTCCAAATTTGACCTAGGACCTACAGGTTTTATAAAAATTCACTTCAAAACCATGTCTCATTCTTGAAATTTGCATTTAATCACATTCTTTTGAAAAGATCTTGAGAGTCTCCTTTGATATGAGAGTACATGATCGGCTTCAGTCAGACATCGTTCGTCTAAGAGTTCCAGCTGTGTAAGTAATGCCTCTCGACGTTCATCGAGAATAAGTTCTTTGTCAAGCGCACTCTTAGAGAAGGAATAAGTATCTCATATGGAACTACTGCCTCCATCTCGTAAGTAAGTGAAAAGGGGGTTTGCCACATGGGTGTCCGGACGGAGGTACGGTAGGCCCATAGAGCCTGAATCAATTTCTCAGACTAGTTAGCAAATTTGTAGGACTCACACGTTTTCTTTAATTTTTTCAAAAGTATTTTTTTGTAGCATCAGCTTGACTGTTGCCCTGTGCATAATAAGGAGATGAATGATGTAGAGAAATGTTGAATTTCTTATGCAGGTCCTGAAGCTCTTGCGATATGAACTTGGGTTCATTGTCAGTGACGAGGCTGCATAGCACTCCAAAACGTGAGATGATGTTCTTCATGATGAATCGACACATGGTTGAACCTTTGATCTCTACAAATGTTTTGGCTTCGACCCACTTGGTGAAATACTCAGTAGCAGTGAGGATGAAGGATTTTTGTTTGATTTGAGCATTAGGAACACCAAGGGGTCCAATGATATCAAAGGCCCATATGGAGAATGGCCAAGGAGATGAAAGTTGATGTAAGGAGTAAGATGGAGTATGGATCTTGTCGGCGTGAAGCTGGAACTTGACACACCTACGAACTTAGATGGCACAATCTTCTTCTAGGGTTGGCCAGTAATAGCTCTGCCTATGGATATTCTTGGCTAGCATCTAACTATTCACATGCCCTCCACACTTATTAGCATGGGCTCCTTCCACTACTTTCCAAGCCTCTTCATCTGGCAAGCATTTGAGTAGCATTCCATTTAGGGCGTGTTGTACAATACTTCTCCGACAATGGTGTACCTTAAAGCTGCTCTATGGATGGCTCTTCTATCCTCAGATTATGCTTCCTCTGGGAAGGTACCGTCTATGCAATACTGTTTAATCTCATGGTACCATGGCTTTTCTTCTTCCATTATTTCTCCTAACTCCATAAGCATCACTTCCTTTGCTTCTCTTCTCTCTGCCTTCGCAAAGGAAGAACTTCTGAGGTTATCAAACCAAGGATCTTGTATTGATGGTGCTTCTAACCTCTAAATGATGATAGTCTTAGTGCTCTAGCTGCGAGGGAAGGAGAGGGACGAGGCTAGGGATGCCAAGGCATCGGCCAAGATATTCTGAGAGAGGGGAGTGTGAATGTAGATTAGCTTACTGAATTGCTTAGCTAGGAGTGTGACCAAATCTTGATAGGGCTTGAGCTTTGGATCACGAGTGCTATAAGTAGAAAGGACCTGCTAAAGGATGAGCTGAGAGTCTCATATGATCTTGAGTTGACGCACGCCTAGGAGATAGGCACGTTTAAGACTAGCTAGGAGAGCTTCATACTCGGAAATATTGTTAGTGGCAGGGAATTGAAGTGCTAAAGGAATGTTGATTCCTTCTGGGGTGAGGAGAACAACACCTATGCCCCGTCCCCTAGAATTTAGTGCACCATCGAAATGAAGCGACCATAAGGAATTGCAGGAAATGAGTGATAGGTTTTCATCAAGGAAATCTTCTTGGACCATGTCACTGTGAGGAAGAGGAAGGTGAGGAAGATGCTCGACAACGACGTACCCCTTTATAGCCTTTTGGAGGACAAGGGTGGTATCAAACTGAGATAGGAAGCTTTAACTGAAAGCCAATATGTTAGTGAGGACTGGTTTCTCTAGAAGGTATATAATGAGATGTATCCTAGAAATCAAACTCACCTGATGGGCTAGAAAGTAGTGCTTCAATTTCTGCACTACCCACACTAGCACTGCACAAGTTTTCTCCATGGCGGTGAGTTTGAGCTCAGTGAAATTGAACAACATAGACAAGTAGTAGACTGCCTTTCTTTACCAGCTTTGTCATGTTGTGCAAGGAGAGCTCCTAGGGAGTGCTCAATAGTTGACAGGTACAAGATTCGGGGTTTTTCTGGGATAGGAGCCGCAGCACGGGCGGATTCATTAGTTAGTTCTTGAGTTCATCAAAGGCTTCTTGGCATTTATCATTCCATTTGAATTTTACCCCTCTTTCAACAGTTCATAAAAGGGACGACATCTTTGGGAGTGTTGAGAAATAAATCTCCTTATGAACTATAGTTGACCAATCAATCCTCAAATTTCATATATGTTCTTAGGAGGAGGTATCTCACCTATTGCCTTGGCCTTGTTTAGGTCTATTTGAATCCATCGCTTACTGACTATAAACCCTAAAAGCTTGCCTGCACTTCTTAGGATTCATCTTGCATTGATATTCTTGTACACGTTGGAATACTTTGGCTAGTACGGAGAAGTATTCACTTCTGGTCCGAGACTTCACCACAATGTCATCCACGTATACCTCAACATGGATACGGATCATATCGTGGAATATAGCCATCATTTCCTTTTGATAAGTGGCGCTGGCATTCTTAATTCTAAACGACATAACCACATAGCAATAAGTTCCCCAGGGCATGGTGAAGGATGTTTTCTCTTAGCCCTCCAGGGCTAGATGAATTTGACTAAAACCTGAATATCTGTCCATGAATGAGAGAGTTTCAAACCCAGCAGTATTATCAATTAAAACATCCAAATGAGGAAATGGGAAATCTTCTTTAAGAAATACACGATTTAAGTCCTAGAAGTCTATGCAGATTCGCATTCTTCCGTCCTTCTTCATGACTAGGACTATGTTAGCCACCCACTGAGGATACAACACTACACAAATGAAATGAGCTTTGTGCATCTTGTCAATCTCCTCCTTCATCTTCAATGCAATATGGGGGTGGAATCGTCTCAGTTTCTGTTTAACAGCTCTTTCTCCTGACTTTAAGATTAACCTATGTTCCACCAGGGCAGGGTCAATGCCGGGCATGTTTTCATATGACTAGGCAAAAGAATCTTTGTACTCCCTCAATGTCTTTCGAGCTCTTTTTCTTCTTCAAGAGGGAGACTAGAAGCGATGGTTATTAGCCTGGGTTCTTCCGTTGTCCCAATATTTACCTCCTTGGTAGGTTCATCCACTACCGAAGTAGGCTCATCGAATCTCCTCATGCCACTAGCGTACATTTTAGCAGCATCCTCTACCTCACTGTCCTCTTCATCCACAGGGTCCTCATCATTCATAGTTTCATAGACTCTGAATCCATCGTCTACCCACTTCTCTTCTTATTGTGCTTCTATATTCAGAATGACAGCTTCCTAGAAGAACTCTTCAATAGTTTGAAGAGTGCCACACCTCTACACCAGATCCATCAAATATGTAACGGCCCTCCTTATACTAGTACGATTATACCAATCCACGTCGATATAAAGGGCATCATTACAGTGGGACATTTACCCAACACTAATAATACATTAAGATGTACATAAATATCAAAAGAGTACAGTGGAAATAAATAATTATTTTCATTCCATCATCATCACATAATCCACAGTCTAAATAGCAATCAAGGAAATAACAATGTCCACATTATTACAACTCTAAATAAAATACATTATCCATTCCATTTGATTACATACTATGAAAAAGAAAGTAGCTAGGTAGCAATGTCCACAAATGAAGCAACTCCTTATGCTCGGAGTCGCTCCTCGCTATGTCCGCCTCAAGAACGGAGACACCTGTCTCACCTGTACGCCAAAGTAAGTATGAGTCTTCTAAAAAGACTCAGCAAACAATCCAAAGATAGCACACTTACACATATCACATACACATGCTATTTTCCTTTAAAATGAAAGTAACACATGGCACATGCTTTATGATCAATTACAAATATCCATAAACAACCTACACATGCTTTCTACACATAACATACAACATGATTCATGGTTCAACTCTATCCATATCATTGCACAATTCTACAAGTTTAGATCATGGAAATATGTATAAGATAAATAACACACCTAGCATGATATCTAATCATTTTCACATGCATTCACAACACTTAATCACATGTTTAGCTTGCTGTTTTAATATACTTAAATCACATTTACATAAGCTCACATCTTTTCACATGCTAACACATTCACATTACACTATCACATGCTCATATTTCACATTTGCACAATTCACATATTCACATTCACATATTTACACTTTTTACACTTAATTGCCGTGACACATAGTCCCAACCACCATAAGAAGGACACACATCACATACACATACCCGTCACCTAGGCAACATAGTGACGAATCTTGGTTAATTGTGCAGAATCGGGAGAAATCCTCTACCCTAACCAGTGGTACTTGTCCACTTCCAGGATTTCATCCTAATGCTTATAAGATATCACAACACATTGACCCTTCCCATAGGGACTTTACTACAATATGGCTCCACAGCCCTCTATGGTAGCAGTGTCAATATTGACACAATTTCACATTAAACACATTACCTTCACTTATCCACATGGTTTACATTATTTACAAGCACTTATAATCCAATCACATATGTTTTAAACACATACACATGCTTTAGTTACAGAACTCAATGTTACTGGTTCACAATGAAGAATAAACTATAATAAATCCCTAACATGCTGCTAAACATCGAATTTCACATGATTAAATTCACACACTTAGCATGGTCTAATTACTCTTTTAAAGATGAACAATACTCACAGTTGTCAAAATAGTACCAAATTTTTATCATAGGTTCCTTGTATGTAACATATCACATGTCTAATTTTTCATATTTTTTGGAATTGTTAAACTAATTTTAATAAATTAAATAGTTCTCACATAGATTTATCAAGAATTTCCCTTTAGCATGGTTCACAGTAAAATAGTCGGTGTTAATAGCTTTAAAACTTGAAAACAGTAAGCCTAGTATCATGGAAAATTTCTGAAACTCTAACATGCAACAATTTCATTTATTCAGAATTAAATATGGTCAAATCATGTTCATTTCTCTAGTACAAAAATTATATTAAATATAACTATGCACATAAATTCGACTGAACCTTACGATAAGACCTATTGACCATACTTGACCAACCATAAATTTTACAGCATGTACAGACAACAATAGGTCCGAAATTCACAGCACATAGCTCAAATACATATTTCTGAAAAACCTTAAGAATTTGGCGGCAAGGGGGTTGCCGCCAACCAGGGTTAACGGCATACGATGTTGCTGCCAACTCAAGATCTTGATAGTAGAAAGCTTGCTGTCAAGTTCCTGTCTACAGAAAGTGTAGACAAAACGCACAAAACATGGAGAAATTGGGGTTCTAGGACACGAGAAAAAATCTAGAAAATTCCTAGGACCTAAAGGACATATGTAGGGATTAAATCCCTCGATTACTTTCCTTTAAAAAATTCTCTAATGGGTTAATTAGGTCGAAGAAGCTCTCCTCGGCCAAGCCAAGATGATGCACAATTCCCCTCCCGATTCCGGTCCTTGTGTTGATGTAGGTCACTCACCGGAGTCGAGGAAGATTCACCAATGATGAGAGCACCTCCCAGTCAATGTAGATCATCGGAAGAACTCCCAAATCACCAGATCGAGCCTTGCAAAGATCGGTTTTTCTCACCCAAAACCATAGGTTTTCTCAAGAGCCAAAAAACTTAATTCGGCTGAATTTGGGTGTTTTTATAGAGCTAATGGGTTAGGGTAATGCGTAGATTGGGATCCTACTGTTGGAGGGTAGTTTCCTAATCCAGAACTGGGGAAAACACAGTCGTTTCCAAATCTGAAATCGCAACAAAAATGTAGAAGTAGACGACCATTCTGCTGCCGTTTACAGGGAGTCAGCGTCCATTGATCTGGACGTCAACATTGAGTCAACGGCACATTGGTTGCCGTCAACCTACCCTCAACATCAAGGGATATTGACGTTAACTAGCATTTCAGCCAGAACACAGAAATAAATAAACATGCATTCACACATCAAGTACATACATTATACACAATATTATTAAATATAATATGTACAAAATTAAATAAAACAACATGTATGTACATAAATAAATGCATAACATGCTACTTACAACGAATATTCTATGCATATATATACATATACAAACATAACATGAACAAAGTTCAAGTAAAATGAACAAAGTTCGAGGGCCTTACACCCTCTCCCCCGAAAAGAAAACATTGCCCTCGAAGTTAGAACGAAAATACTAACCAAACAAATGGGGATACTTCTTCTTCATAGCATCCTCAAGCTCCCAAGTAGCGTCCTATCGCGAGAAATTCCGCCAAAGCACCTTTACAGACGCAATGCTCTTGTTCTGGAGGAGCTGAACCTTCCGGTCTAGACTAGCTACTAGTTGCTCTACATACGACAAGTCTGGTTGAATCTCCACTGGCTCGTGACTAATAACATGAGATGGATCTTGCACATACCCTCTGAGCGTAGATACATGGAAAACTGGGTGAACACTAGCTAACGCTGGGGGTAAAGCTAGCTCATATGCCACGCTGCCCATCCGCCTAAGAATCTCAAACGGGCCAATGAATCTAGGACTCAACTTGTTATGCCTGCCAAACCTGACAATGCCTCGGGTTGGCGAAACCTTCAGAAAAACATGCTCGTCAACCTCGAACTCCAAATCCTTCCTTCTGTTGTCGGTGTAACTCTTCTGCCTATCCTGCGCCGCAACAAGCCTCTGCCTGATAAGCTGAATCTTATCCGAAGTTTCCTGCACCAACTCCAGACCTATCAATTGCCCATCGCCTATCTCCTCCCAACACAAAGGAGATCTATAGGGCCGCCCATACAAAGCCTTAAATGGAGCCATGCCAATGCTCGCATGAAAACTGCTATTATAGGCAAACTAGATGACGTTCCCAATCACCCTTCCAATCTAGCACGAACGCTCTCAACATATCCTCATGAGTCTGGATAGTCCTCTTGGGACTGGCCATCTGTCTGGGGATGGAACGCCGAACTAAGCTTCAGCTGAGAACCCAAAGCCTCTTGAAGACCCTGCCACAGCCTCAAAGTAAACCTCGGGTCTCGATCAGAAATAATCGACTTCGGCACACCATGCAACCTCACAATGCTACCAACATACAACCTAGCCAAACTCTCTACAGACTACTTCTTCTTCATAGCCAAGAAATAAGCAGTCTTGGATGAACAATCTACAATCACCCAAATCAAATCGTTGCCCTTCGCTGATCTGGGCAAACCCGTCACAAAATCCATAGTGATTGCTTCCAACTTCCATACTGGTATCTCCATCTTCTGCATAAGGCCAGATGGTCGCTGACGCTCGGCCTTCACTTGCTGGCATACTAAACACCTGGACACAAACTCAGCCACATCCCTCTTCATGCCAGACCACCAAAAAGATCTCTTCAAATCCTGGTACATCTTGGTATTACTTGGATGAATAGAGAACCTCGACCTGTGAGCTTATGCTAGAACATGCTCACAGACATCCACAACATCGGGAACACAAACTCGGTGCTGAAATCTAATGACACTGTCCTCATCTCGAGCAATACCTACCTTGCCCACCATCTCCTGAAGCCTAGGGTCAGCCTTCTGATGCTCGATCGCCTCATCCAAAACCATAGACCGAATTGACAACTGAGCCAAAAATGCCTGACACAAAAGTGGCTCTAGCTCAGTCATCGCACAGACTACATCCTCTAACATCTTCCAATCCTACTGAAGCAACGATCTCTTCCTACTGAGAGCATCTGCCACGACATTTGCCTTCCCTAGATGATACTGAAGCTCGAAGTCGTAGTCCTTAAGGAATTCAATCCATCTCCTCTGCCACAGGTTCAACTCTTTCTGAGAAAAAAGATACCTCAGACTCTTGTGGTCAGTGAACACCTCGAACTTGACAACATAAAGATAGTGTCTCCAGATCTTCAGTGCATGAACCACTGCCGCAAGCTCCAAATCATGGGTCGGATAGTTACGCTCATGCTCCTTTAATTGGAGAGAAGCATATGCAACCACCGTACCATGCTGCATCAACACACAACCCAAACTAATCTGAGAAGCATTCGAGTAGATAGCAAAACCCTCTGCACCACTAGGCAAGACCAACACAGGTGCAGATGTAAGCTTCCTCTTCAGCAACTGGAAACTACTCTTACAATCCTCAAACCACACAAACTTCACACCCTTCTTGGTTAGCTTAGTCAATGGTGAGGCGATAGATGCAAAACCCTAAATAAATCACCTATAATAGCCGCTAAACCAAGAAAACTCCGAATCTCCAATGGGGTCCTTGGAATCACCCAATCTAACACTGCCTGGACCTTCACCAGATCAACTGCAACTCCAGCGCCTGAGATAACATGCACAAGGAAATGAACCTCGCGCATCCAAAAATCACACTTGCTGAACTTGGCATACAGCTTGTGCTCTCAGAGAACCTCTAGAACAACCCTTAAATGCTCACAGTGTGTAGCCTCATCAGGAGAATAGACTAGCACATCGTCAATGAACACCACTACAAAGCTATCCAAATATTGTCTAAACACCCTGTTCATGAGATCCATGAACGCTGCAGGGGCGTTGGTCAGACCAAATGGAAGCACCAAAAACTCATAAAGTCCATAACGAGTCCTAAAAGCTATCTTGGACACATCTTCACCCTTAATCCTCAACTGGTGATAGCCGGACCGCATATCAATCTTAGAGAACACCGATGCATTTTACAACTGATCGAATAAATCATCAATCCGCGGTATGGGATACATGTTCTTCACAGTCACCTGGTTGAGCTTTCTATAATCAATGCACAACCTGAGTGAACCATCCTTCTTCTTCACAAACAATACAGGTGCAACCCATGGTGACACACTAGGGCGAATGAATCCCTTGTCAAGCAAATCCTGCAACTGCGTCCTCAACTCAACTAACTCCACAGGTGCCATCCGATATGGAGCCTTAGAGATAGGAGAGGTCTCTGGAAGCAACTCTATAGTGAACTCTATCTCTCTAGTCGGTGGCGATCTAGACAAATCATCAGGAAACACGTCTGGAAACTCCTGCACTACCTCAATCTCCTCAAGGGTCTGTGACTTATCAGCCTTTGGCACTAAGACCACACTGGCAATAAAAGCGTCACACCCCTTGTTCACCATACTCATCGCCTTCATGGCGGAGATCACAAACCTTCCTGCTAAGTTCCTTGGCAATGGATGCAAGAACTCATCCTCACCAGGAATATGGAAAGTAATCTTCTTCCCTCTACAATCCACCAAGGCATAATGCTTCTCAAGCCAATCCAGACCTAGAATTGCATCATAGTCCTTCATCTTAAGCAAATAGAAGCACCCAACTAAGTCTCGGTCCTCAATGCACAAAGGTAAAGACGGAATACACTTCCTAGCCGATACCGTACTTGCCGGTGTGTGCACAGACAAAGGAACCTCTAACTCCTCAGCCTCTACTCCAGACTCTAATGCTAATTGCTTCGCAAACCGCTCAGAAATGAACGAGTGTGTGGAACCCGTATCAAACAAAACCGGAGTGTGCACACCCATGACTAAAACCGTACCTTCCGTGATGTTCTCTGCCTACTCTGCATCCTCTTGTGCAAGGGCAAACACTCGAGCTTGGGCTCGAGGCCTTCTTGGTCTTCCTGTGACTGGCGCTGTTGCTGCTGCTGAGGCTGGCACTCCACGCTGAACACCCTGCTGCAGTCTGGGACAATCTCAGATCTGATGCTCGGTGCTGCCACACTTGAGACACTTTCCTACTAGCTTCCAACATTCGGTGCCGCCATGCGCTCTACCACAGTGAGGGCACATCTTCTTATCGTTGGGCATGAAACTGGGGGACTGCGGTGCAACTGCCTGCTGATTGGATGCCGCTACTGGATGCTGCGGTGACTAGTACACGTGCTTCTTCTTGTCCTGTCGTTGGAAAAGTGGCGCGGATCTTTTCTGCGATGCCTTCTTCTCCTCGAGATACTGATCCATCTCGCTCTCCTGCCTGCATGCTGCACTGAGAGCCTCATCTAGTGTACGGTGGTCAAATGCCACAAGTCTCGACCTCAGTGATGGCTTAAGCCCCATCATGAACTTCTTCACCTTTCTGCGCTCATCAACAACTATATGTGGAGCATATTTGGACAGTTCGGCAAACCTGGCCACATACTCCAACACCGTCATGGAGCCTTGAGTGAGAGAAAGGAACTCTTGCTCCATCTTGTCCTAGATATGCTCGGGGATGAACTTGGCCCCAAACAGCCTCGTAAACTCGGCCTAAGTCACCTCGATCGCGCCATCCTCGAACCTTGTGCGAAGTAAGGAAGCCCACCACACATCGACTCTCTCCTGCAAGACACAACCCATAAGCACCATCTAAACAAAACCTAAACTTAACACAAGTACATAGATATATATTAAGTACCTGTAGCATGTAGGTGGTCAAGCTAACTTTATCCTCCACGACACACCTGATGGCTTGGAAGATCTTCTCTACCTCCCGCATCCAGCTCTCTGCTAAAAGTGGTTGACTCTCCCCCTTAAAAGAGGGCGGAGCCATCCTCTTGAACCTCTCCATGATGGAAGGACCACCATGGCCTTGCTCCCGAGGAACTGGAGTTGGAGCCTAAGCCTAAGACAACAAGCAATATAAGAAACATAACAATCATACATTTAATAAAAACAGGCTACTCCTACTTAACAATTCTAACCTGAGCCTACAGCTTAGCTTGCTGTGCCGCCTGAGTGTGCGCTTGGGTCTGCATCGCCTGAACCAGACCTTGCATGAATACACCATAGTCCACAGACATTGATAGAGGAAGTACTATAGAACCCTGGGGTGCTGGGGCCTGCTGCTCACCCCTGTCTTCACGCCGACGCTCTTCATCTCGAGCTTGAGCACTACGCCTACCACGGGTAGCCATAGCCTATCAAACAATTTAATCTAGTTAGAATCTAAGTTATTTAATCCTAACCATTTTCTTAACTATCTTTCATTCATTTTTAGATATTTTCCTACATATATGAACGAACTCTATAAAGACTTAGCATATTGTGAAGATGATGGTATATTCATGTACAATCTCAACCTTGGGCTCTGATACCAATATCTATAACGACCCTCCTTATACTGGTACGATTATATCAATCCACGTCGATATAAAGGGCGTCATTACAGTGGGACATTTACCCAACACTAACAATAGATTGAGATGTACATAAATATCAAAAGAGTACAATTGAAATAAATAAATATTCTCATTCTATCATCATCACATAATCTACAATCTAAATAGCAATTAAGGAAATAACAGTGTCCACATTATTACAACCCCAAATAAAACACATTATCCATTCCATTTGATTACATACTATGAAAAAGAAAGTAACTAGGTAGCAATGTCCACAAGTGAAGCTACTCCTCGTGCTCGGAGTCGCTCCTCGCTATGTCCTCCTCAAGAATGGGGACACCTGTCTCACATGTACGCCAAAGCAAGTATAAGTCTTCTAAAAAGACTCAGCAAGCAATCCAAAGATAGCACCCTTACACATATCACATACACATGCTATTTTCCATTAAAATGAAAGTAACACATGGCACATGTTTTACGATCAATTACAAATATCCATAAACAACCTACACATACTTTCTACACATAACATACAACATGATTCATGGTTCAACTCCATCCATATCACTGCACAATTCTACAAGTTTAGATCATGGAAATATGTACAAGATAAATAACACACCTAGCATGATATCTAATCATTTTCACATGCATTCACAACACTTAATCACATGTTTAGCTTGCTGTTTTAATATACTTAAATCACATTTACACAAGCTCACATCTTTCCACATGCTAACACATTCACATTACACTATCACATGCTGATATTTCACATTTGCACAATTTACATATTTACACTTTTTACACTTAATTGCCATGACACATAGTCCCAACCACCATAAGAAGGACACACATCACATACACATACCCGTCACCTAGGCAACACATTGACGAATCTTGGTTAACTGTGCAGAACTGGGAGAAGCCCTGTCCACCCTAACCAGTGGTACTTGTCCACCTCCAGGATTTCATCCTAGTGCCCATAGGATATCACAACATATTGAGCCTTTTCATAGGGACTTTACTGCAGTACGGCTCCATATCCCTCTATGGTAGCAGTGTCAATATCGACACAATTTCACATTAAACACATTACTTTCACTTATCCACATGGTTTACGTTATTTACATGCACTTATAATCCATTCACACATGTTTTAAACACAGACACATGCTTCAATTACAGAACTCAATGTTACTGGTTCATAGTGAAGAATAAACTATAATAAAGCCCTAACATGCTGCTAAACATCGAATTTCACATTCTTAAATTCACACACTTAGTATGGTCTAATTACTCTTTTAAAGATGAATAGTACTCACAGTTGTCAAAATAGTACCAAATTTTTATCATAGGTTCCATGCATGTAACATATCACATGTCTAATTTTTCATATTTTTTGAAATTGTAAAACTAATTTTAACAAATTAAACAATTCTCACGTAGATTTATCAAGAATTTCCCTTTAGCATGGTTCATAGTAAAACAATCGGTGTTAATAGCTTTAAAACTTGAAAACGGTAAGCCTAATATCATGGAAAATTTCTGAAACTCTAACATGCAACAATTTTATTTATTCAGAATTAAATATGGTTAAATCATGTTCATTTCTCTAGTACATAAATTATATTAAATATAACTATGCACAAAAAATCAACTAAACCTTATGATAAGACCTAATGACCATACTTGACCAACCATAAAATTTACAACATGTACAAACAACAATAGGTCCGAAATTCACAGCACATAGCTCAAATACATATTTCTGAAAAACCTGAAGAACTTGGCGGCAAGGGGGTTGCCGCCAACCAGGGTTAACGACACATGATGTTGACACCAACTCAAGATCTTGAGGGTAGTAGGGTTGCCGTCAAGTTTCTGTGTGCAGAAAGTGCAGATAGAATGCACAAAACATGGAGAAATTCGGGTTCCATGACACGAGGAAAAATCCAGAAAATGCCTAGGACCTGAAGGACATGTTTAGGGATGAAATACCTCGATTACTTGCCTTTGAAAAATTCTCTAATGGGTTAATTAGGTTGAAGAAGTTCTGCTTGGCCAATCCAAGAAGATGCACAATTCCCCTCCCGAATCCGATCCTTGTGTTGATGTAGGCCGCTCACCTGAGTCGAGGAAGATTCACCAATGATGAGAGCACCTCCAAGTCGATGTAGATCGCCGGAAGAACTCCCAAATCCCCAGATCGAGCCTTGCAAAGATCGGTTTTTCTCACACAAAACCCTAGGTTTTCTCAAGAGCCAAAAGACTTAACTCGGCCGAATCTGGGTGCTTTTATAGAGCTAATGGGTTAGGGTAATGCGTAGATTGGGATCCTACCGTTGGAGGGTAGTTTCCTAATCCAGAACTGGGGAAAATACAGTCGTTTCCAGATCTGAAATCGCAACAAAAATAGAGAAGAAGACGGCCACTCTGCTGCCATTTACAGGGAGTCAGCGTCCGTTGATCTGGACGTCAACATTGAGTCAATGACACACTAGTTGCCGTCAACCTGCCCTCAACGTCAAGAGATATTGACGTTAACTGGCATTTCGGCCGGAACACAGAAATAAATAAACATGCATTCACACATCAAGTACATACATTATACACAATATTATTTAAATATAATATGTATAAAATTAAATAAAACAACATTTACAGAATTAAACATGTATGTACATAAATAAATGAATAACATGCTACTTACAACGAATATTCTATGCATATATATACATATACAAACATAACATGAACAAAGTTCAAGTAAAATGAACAAAGTTCGAGGGCCTTACAAAATACCTAAGGGGAATGGTACTACCCTTCCCCTTCATAGATGGGGACGGGGACTTTCCAGATTCAACCCTGGGACTAAAGCTTGAATCTAAGAGACACTCTAGGGAAGGGTTCAGAGGGTATTGGAAGGGAAGAAAGTGAAGAGGCACGCCGCAGAAGACCTCTGTTGGTCATGAGGTAGAAGCGGGCCACCCGAGCTCAGGGTGCCCAAGACATCACCATGGTGTAGGGGTAGAGGAGACCCCTCACTCGAAGATTCCATGGTGCTCAGTGGTGTGTGCATGGATGGGAGCAGGGATCGCCGCTCTAGGAGAAGGTGACAGAGAAGGGAAAAGGCGGGGATCACCGCCAAAGAAGGGAGCGAGAGCAAGGGATGGGGATCACCGTCAGGAAGCCTGAAGGTGGGGAGAAAGGAGATGGGGATCTCCGTCAGAGAGGGAAAAGAGAGAGAGACGGGGATCACCGTCAGAGAGGAGGAGGAGAGAGAGATGGGGATCGCCGTTAAAGAGAGGAGGGATCATCGTCTGGAAGTTTGGAAGAAGGAAGACAGAGATCGCCATTAGAGAGGGAGAGGAAGGAGAGACGGGGATTGCCATTAGATGGTGGTAGAGGGGAGACGAGGATCGCAGTTCGATGGATGAAGAGGGGATATGGGGATCACCGTCAGATGGAGGAAGAGGAGAGATAGTGATCACGGTCTAATTGTTGAGAAGGTGAGAGAGGAAGTTTTTTTTTTTAGTAAATCAAAATAGACTAACCTATAAATAAAGATAGACTAACCTACATTTTAAGGCATTGGACGAAGGAGAACTCTGTGCCGTTGAAGGAAAGGGCGAAGTAGGGAGAGGGGATGGAAAACACTTCAAGAGCGTTAGATGAGAGTTGGAAGATTAGAGGAGGGTGAACAAGGCATGAAGGAGAATCTAGAAATGAGAATTGAAAACACAAAATGGTTGGGAGGATGGGAATACGTCAGCCAGAGCCTATCTACAGAGTTGCCATCTTCATAGGGCACATCAGGCTCTCCAATATCCTCATTGTCTCCGAGCAACTATCACTTAGAGGTGATAGCGAGCGGAGGTTCCACAAGTTCTGCCACTGTTGGGGGCCATGTGAGATCACCATCCTAGAACATGTGACTGAATGCAATTGTAAGGTCTTCAAGATCAAACCACCTGTGCCATTCTGCCTTAGGATTTATGGTCTTCCTCCTCTTGTCGGGCTGTAGTGCTTCCAGGGCTTGGTATGTGAGCATTGGTGTCATATGGCGGGCAAAATGGTGTCCATGGACATCATAATCTATGAAATTTGCCGCTACTATGATGGTGTCATATCTTGGCTGAACGGGTCCCTTGACAAAGTGGTAGTATAATGACTAGAACAGTGGTTGTCAGTTTGGTTTCAGAGTGGACATGAAAGTGGTCCATTGTTGGACTTCTTCTTTGTAACCAAGACTGTGTCTGGTGATCTGCTTGGAGTTGGGGATGATCTGAATCCTCCCTTGAAACTTAGCTCCAAGTCCCTTTCCTAGTTGGTAGCCGATTTTGAGCATGATATTCTAGCCCTTCATATCTGATAGTGTCGCCCTTTTGGCAACCGCTACTGATGGAAACACTATATGGGGGCTGGAGGAGAAAGTATAGGCCCATGGATAATTCACATCAAGCACATAAATGATGCGCTTATTGGTGGGCCAGACTGCTAGCATGATCTATTTAATAGCTTCAACTGTGTGTGTAGTGGTTGCACTCTTCACTTTAACAATCCGTCCTTCGAATGGGAACTTCAAGCATTGATGAGCTGTAGAGGGGAATGCCCCTTGTGCCTCAATCCATGGACGACCAAGAATAGTTTTGAAAGTGGGATGTATATCCAGCACATAAAATTCCAAGATCATCACAAGTGGCCCCAATTGTTTCTACAAGGAGACTAGACCATGGCAGGGTCACCTAGAATTATCATAAGCCGCAATAGTGGTGGGAGTTGGCTGCAAGCGGCGCTTGGATATATTTATTGTCAAAGTCACGCATAGAGGCATTTTCCTTGTCTTGGGGGGAGCTAGCTCATTGTCTGAAAATGTAATTGTTGGTACTCTTGTGACAATGGATAGGATCGACGGTAGTGTCTCTGGGGATATGTCTTTATTGACCATAACCCTTTGTAGAAAAGTGCGCAAAGCATATTGGTGGGTCTGAGACCTCTTAATCAATTCTAGAATAGAAATTTTGGCAGACGTCTGGTCCAAATGTTTCATAATATCATATTGGGTGCTTGGGACTAGCTCTGCCTCTTCAGTGTCCTGTTGTTGTTGTGGGTTGTTGGGGTTGGAGTTGTGGGTCGATTAAACCTGCATTGACATGGATGCATGGGGAAACATCCGGTGAAACATTCGCCCGCTTCAGAGGGCGAGGTTGTGTTGAAGGGGAGGTGGGGTGGTGCTGATGATGGAAGGATTGACTATTATTTGCACTGGTGAGGGGGTAAGTGGGGTGCTCATGGGTGAGGGATTAATGGGGGTTATTACTGGGGTGTTGTGTAGTGGAGAGGTGACTGTGGCAATGGTGGGCACGGTGGAGGTGATGGTGGTATGGGAAATAGCCAATAGTTGACCTACTTCATGCTCATCATCATAGGCCCAAGTGGCGGTTGGTGGTGGATGATGGACAATAGGGTTGACTTGAGCGGGTGGTGGAGTAGGTTGTGGGTTCAGAGCGGGATGATGTTGTGGCATAGAATTTTGTACTATGCTGAGATCTTGAGCTGGTTGATGTGGCTATTGTGGTTGCTAGAGTTGTTGTTGCAATTGCTGCCGTGGTAGTGGCTGTTGTTGCCTCTGCTGTTGCTATTGCTGTCTTTGCCCCTACTGGTCTCTTAGGGTCTGGATTAATCTTTTCATTTCTACCCAGTCGATCTGATGTTGTTCGTAAAGATCATATATCATGTCCCTGAACTGAAAACAATCTATCACATTATGCCCTGGATGACGATGGTATACACAGTATTTGATCTGATCAGCTGCCATGTTCTAGTTGGCCTTTTCTGGAGGAAGCCTAAGGGCATTGATATACATGGCATCTACAAAGATGTCAGACAAAGTTTTTGAGAGAGGAGTGTATTGAACTCTTTTGGGGCCATTAGGTTTTCTAGGAGCATAGCCATTTTTTTGTGGAGGGACTTGGTTGTATTGGCATTGCTCCTGTGGAGGGTTCTGAGCTTGGGGAGGTGGTGGCCTATTGTTATTGTTCCATGGCTGTTGAGGAGGTGGGTTATAGGCTGTCCTACCTACATGACCCTGGGGATTGTTCACAGCAGCTACCTGATCGTTGGTTTGTACTCCCTCTATGACCGGGCCCTGGGTTTCTTAGGATAATGGGATTTTGGGTTCTCGAACATGGTGTGAATGGGCGAGTCCTTAAGTTCATTGCCAAGATGGATTGGTAGGAGGGTGTGGCATTGGCAATCAACAACTTGACCTTTTCCTCCTACGGAATAGGGCAACGGACACGTGCAGCCAAAGCACGCCACCGGTCAACATAAATGACAAAATCTTCTTCGACCTTCATCTTTCCCGCTACCAAATCCACAAAAGAATATTCAGGTCTGACCCGATTTTGGAATGACTGCAGAAATCTTTCTTGTACAATTGGAAGTCTTTGGCTTCCTCCGATGGCAAAGAGTAGAACCACTGGAGGGTTGGCGCATCTAGTGACTTCCTGTACAAATACGCCATGAGGTGGCAATCATACTTATGTGGAAAAGATTCATATACAAAATTTTTGATATGCACATATGGGTCTCCCACCCCAAAGTATCGTCTGTAGACTGGCAGCTCTGACTGAGGCGAAACCCGGAGGTGTTGGAAAGATGGTAGGGGAATGTCGGCTACCTTTCGGGGGTCAAGTTGATTTCGTAGATCATGCAGTTCCCTTTTCATGGTTGTCCATTCTGCAAGAAACTCAGAAAACGACGGGACGTGGGGAACAGGGACCAGGGAGCAAGACTACTCTAAAGCATATGACCATTCATGAAGTGGATTGTGTTCGGCCTGATAGTAGGAAAAGTGCGGAGGGGACTTAGGTCAAACCTCTCATGCCAGAAGGTAGTTGGGCTCAGAGAAATGGATAGCTCATAGATGGAGAGGAGTAGAATCAACCATGACAGGAGGTGCGCGTGGTGCAAAAGCAATGGGTGCAGAGAAGGTTGCCTGATGAGAGGGTGGAGAGAGAGGGGTCTTGCCTTTGGCAGCCGCCAAGAATTCCTGAACTTGGGCAGGGTTCAGATGCGAGAGAAGCTAACTGAATTGGGCATGTGGGTCGTCTACCCCAGAAGGAGAAGGGGGGCGAGACCGATCGTCAGCAACAGCGGGGGGTTGAATCTGTCCTGCGAGGGTAGCAGTAGGTGGCTGAGCCACATCCTCAAGGAGCCCAATGGGGAGAGAGTCGCCAATAAGGACGTAGAAATGGTCCATACCGAAGAGAGGATTATGGTATTTACAATGGTCGGAGGAGACTGACTCGACAAACCTAAATACTGACGCATGCACTGCCCCTAAACAATTAGGGGAGACGACACGACTGCAAAGAAACACCCTAGAGTCTAACACACAAGAATGGACTATGGGATGAGAGGGAAATCTGAAGCAAACACCCAAGTTGACATGATTATCGCTAACATTTTAGGTTTTAGGCTTAGCCTTTTAATGGATTTAATTAATGGAATTACACTCGGCTGAATAGGAACCATATAGGTGTGTACTCGAGTACTCCGGTATGACTAAAGGGGTGACACACAACTCACACAAGCACGACTTGAACTAAGGTGCAACAGGTACAACCAGCCTGGCGGCCGGAATGTGCATACGACAACGGGGACCTACGAAGGCCATCGACAGCAGGCCATGGTCAGCCCATGAGTGCTCATGGGTGAGAGGGTCTCCACTACCAAAGAGGAATCCTATCTACACGAAATAGTGTATGCATGGCCCTAATTACACCTAAGTGTATGCAAATGCTAACCAAAACTAAATAATAGTAGTCTAGAATGTTTCTGTTAATGTCGCGACTACTGGGTCCGCCGCGACCTTATCACGACCGAGGGGTCAATCGCAATAAAATGCGTTTACAAAAGCCCTAAACTGCATACAAAAAGATGGCAAATAGGCTACCCTAAACACAATACAACACCAAAACACCTAAACAGAAGATGAAGACTCACTAACAAATAGAAACTAGACCATGGAACGGAAAGCAATACCAACCAATGTGTACCTGAGATCACATCCTCCAATGCTGCCATGAAAAGGTCATGCTTGCTTGATTTGTTGCGACACTACTCGAAAACAACAGAAGGAATAAAAAGAAAAACTTGATCCTAAGATGATTCTAACACCTCACAAACAAACAAAAGGCAAGTAAAATGGCGAAGCAGACAAGGTTTGGCGATGGAGGTCCCACCATGATCGCCAAAAGGTGTAACATGAGGAATGCAATCCTCAAAACACATAAGAAGATATGATTATATGATGATGAAAAGTGTGTGATCGCCACCTAGCATGTTGCCTAATATAAACAAAAATTTAAGGCTAACATACTAGGAAAGGGAGAGAGAGAAAGCCACTTAGTATTGTTGTGACTAAGGAGCCCGTCACGATACTAAGTGTGTCGTGACCATTAGACTGGTCTTGTTCTTGCTATCGCAACTAGATAGGCTGACACCTTCTCAGTAGGGACACAGAAGTGCAGGCGGACCTCCTTCCCTTCCTCCGGCCAGCCAGAGGCGGAGAGGTCCTTGTCTACTCTTTTTCGGGAACCAGCTAAAACAAAGAAAGAAGAAAAGAACAACCCTATTAGACAACTCTTAAGTTAAGCATCTACACAAAGTAAAAGAAAGAGGGGAAGCATGGAGGAAATGAACCTGGGGTGTTTTGGAAACCCTTGGGGTTTTAGAAAATGTGGGTGTGTGATAGTGCAACTATCTAAATGAAATAAGCAAAATGCATGAAAGGAAAATGAGAGGGAAGGAGAAGAAGGGCCCTTCAAAGGAGTGACTCCCTGGCTAAGGATGTGATCTTCAAGTTGTGCAACAACCCTTGTTGACATAGGAGTTCACCTCTAGGCCTCCATGCTCCAGATATGGAAGAAGATGATGTGACTTGATGAGGAAAATGAGGAGAAATGGGAGGGCTATGAGCTAAGGAGAAGTTCTGGAGAGAAATGGACAACACTTCATGGTAGTATGGGGGTCCTAACCCATTCAGAAGGGAATGGGTTGCTTTTATACAGAGGAGAGAGAGTACCTTGTCCACATGTGATAATGGCCCATGAAAATGATAAAAACTCAAGTAAATCTTCATCGAAAGAGTCCTAGAAGAGTTCTAGGGGTGGATAGAACCTCAAACCGCAGCTGGGATCATTCAAAGGTTGTTGGAGGTGAAGATAGAGCCAAGAAAGGATGGAAGAGAGGTGGTTGTAGAGCCAGCCATGCAGAAGCATGTCACGAAGGTGTAGACACCCGATTCTGGCCTATAAGTTGTACCATTATTCTTGTTCTCTTAATGAGACCCAAGTTGGTCATTCATCTTGAGCCCATTCATTAGCCATGCTGTAAGCCCATTAAAGCCCAATTTTCACATTATCCCGTCCAATTATCTTTCTAAAGAGTTCACAAGCCCCATTATTGATTATTCATCAAAATGATTGGCCAATATTTTGAGAATAATCGATTTTCCATAACGCGATGGGTCGTGGCATCTCGTTATCCTTGTCGTGCACCCCTTTTCCATCGCGACAGCCCATGAATATCCATGCACGTGCCCTTGGGGTCACGACCATCATGGCCGTCGCGACTATCCTTGTCACATCCCTACGATCCGTCGCGACAACAGCCGCGTGCACTGGCGTCCGCAACCACCTCCACATTATCCTCTATTGGCCTTATCTCTATCCAAGGCAACCTCCCAACCCCCCTGGTCGTGGTTTGAGGTTCCAGGGCCCTTGGGGACTGCCCTAGGACTCTCCCATTTGGATTTACATCATTTTATCATATCATTTTGGGTCATTATCACTTAATAACGGGATAATCTCTCTCATTTTCTATTTAAGGAGCCCTTCTCTTCAGAGTCAGGAGAGCCCAGTTTTCACCACGAAGTGCTGCCAAATTTTCTCTGGACCTGACACTTAACCCGTGGCTCAACCATTCTCACCCATTTCACTTCATCCTCTTCACCAAGTCATGGAGCTGTCTTCATCCATGGAGCTTGGAGGTGGATGAGGCGACTTCTAGGGCTTTTACATCAACTGAGGACATCATCCAACGCCAGGGAGTTGCCCCATTGGGGCCCTTTCTTCCCTTCTCCCTCTCATTTCTTTTGCATGCATGTTACTGTTTTCTTTTAGATAGGACGCATTTCTCTTTTCTTTCTCATGTTTTTATACACCGAAGGGGTTTAAAAACCACCCCAGGTTTGTTCCGTTCATGCTCTCCCTCTTTACTTCATTTTTGGATAGATACTACACATAAACATGGTCTAACAGGGTTCATTTGTTTGTTTTCTTTATCTTGGTAGGCATCCAAAGTGAAGATCTACGAGGGGCTCTTGTTCTCTGGCCAGCCGGAGGACAGGAAGAAGGTCCACACCAACATTCTCCCACACTGTAGAGACCGCAACAGGCACCAATGTCGAGACAACATTAACGCGCCCTACCTGGGCATCGCAACCTCAGCTTCATCGCGACAGGGCGCCCCGTCGCGACTACAATAAGTGCCTCAGTTCTCATTCCTTTTCCTAGCAAAGTTAGCCTCGTTTAATTCCTATACATTGGCAACTTGTTAGGTGGCGATCACATCCTTGTTTCCATGCTATTTTAAGTTGTTTTGAAATCATGTTGTGTGTTTCGAGGGGTGTGCAACTCCGTGATTACACCTTTTGGCGATCACCGTGGGGCCTTCAAGGCTAGCCTCGTCGATTTTGTTTGCTTGCCTGCCATCCTAATGTGTTCATGTATTTAATAGAGCCCTGTTAGGTTTGTTTCTGCATTTTATCTGTCTTTCTGTTCTCTGTTCGGGTCGCGAT
Source organism: Colocasia esculenta (assembly GCA_014218235.1). NCBI lineage: Eukaryota > Viridiplantae > Streptophyta > Magnoliopsida > Alismatales > Araceae > Colocasia > Colocasia esculenta. Next base: position 26,799,600 of record CM024764.1, read on the forward strand.
GTATCGCGTCGTTGGGAACTCATCGCGTCCATAAAGGCGGACGTGACTTCAGGTACGCGTTCCCCCTCTTCTCTTAGCCCTGTTCCTATTCTGGGAATGTGTCCATGTCCTTTCCATGCTTTGTTGTCATGCGTAATCGTGTTTCTCTCTATTAGAATCCTGCTAGGGTTTGAATTTTCCGTTTAATTTCATTGTTGGGTTTCGGGTCATGTCGCGTCGGATAGGGCAGCCGCGAAAGAGTCACGTCGATGGTGGAGGCCACGTCTTCAGGTACACACTGTGTGTTATTGCTTTCGGTCCATATGTCAGTTTCTGTGTGTTTAGGGAGTTGTCCTGTGTTGCTTACTTTCATCCATGCTTGTAATGCACTGTAGGATAGCCTGTTTACTTATTGTTTGCATGTAACTATAGGTCTCTGCACTCTATTGATATCACCCCCGAGTTACCGGTCGCGATAGGGTCGCGACGTATCTGGTCGTCACGACTTCAGCCGAGGCCTATTAGTTGCTCTGTGTTAGCTTAGGATAGACATTCGCATGCACTTTGATGCGCTTAGGCTCATGCATACACTGTTACTTCGTATAGTTTAGGCTTCCTCCTTGGTAGAGTGAGCCCTCTCACCTGTGAGCACTCGTGGGCTGACCAGGGCCTCTTACAGTGGGTCTCCCTAAGTCCACGTGGCCGTACACACGTTGCGGTTGACGGGATGGTTGTACCCATTGCACCCTTAGTTTAGGCCGTCTCGCGCATGAGTTGTGTGTCCCCTTAGTGTCACCGAAGTACTTGAGTCCTTACCTATTAGGGCCCCTTTTGACCGAGTGTAATCTCATTAATCAATCCATTAAAGGTGAAGTGAACTCTAAAATTTGGAGGGTAATCATGACAACTTGAGTGCTTATTTGGTACAACCCTCATCTTACAATCCTTTCTTATTGTGTTAGAGTCTAGGGGTGTTTGATAGTTGTGTCGTCCCCCTAATTGTTTAGGGGTTGTGTATGCATCATTGTCTAGGTCGTTTGAGTAAGTCCCCTCCAACTGTTGTACTATATTACAATCCTCTGTTCGGTATGGATCACTTCCGTGTCCTTACTGGTGACTCTTTGCCCACTGGGCTTCTCAAGAATGTGGCCCAACCTTCCGTGGCTGCCCTCTCAGGGCCTATCCAGCCCCCCACTGTTGTCGACAGTCAGTCGCGCCCCCCTTCTCCTCCTGGGGTGGATGACCCGCATGCTCAGTTCAGTCAACTCCTCCCACACTTGAGTCCGGACCAAGTTTGTGAATTTCTGGCTGCTGCCAAAGGCAAGCGTCCCCTATCCCCACCATCTCATCATTCAGCCCAGCATGTGGCCTCCTCTGCCCCTGCTATCTCTGTGCCACATGTCCCTTCTGTTGGGGATCGGATGGGTGGATGGATCAGATCTAGAAGGGGGGGGTTGAATAGATCTAACACCAATTAACGCGGAAGCTGAAGCAATTAAAAATTACTTCGAATCAGAGATCAATTCACCCAAACAATTTACTAATCTGAGCTGTGATTAGTGTGTGTGAGCAAATCAATTAGTAGTGTGAACGAAATCCCTATGCATGCATCTAGCGAGATACAAAGGCAGACCACAAATCAAACCAATGCACAGAGGATTTTTAGGTGGTTCGGAAATCACCTCCAGTGACTCCTACGTCCACCCCTCACACAGTGAGGCCACACTACTCAAAAACCTTGAGTACAACTCACATAGGAGCACGACGACTCCAAACACCCTTGAGCACGACGACTCAAAAATACCTGGAGCACGACGACTCCAAACTGAGCACGACGGCTCAAACAACAACCGGAGTACGACGACTCCAAATTGAGCACGACGGCTCAAACTACACAGTGAGTGCGACGACTCACAAACCTGAGCTCGACGGCTCAGATTACAAAAGCTAGATCAAACACAAAAGAGATCAGATCCTCTAGCAATGATCTGATTCAAAACAGATTAGTACACAGAAAATTTGTGCAGAACTTCATGCACAAATCTCACAGACAAAATGAGGAAGAACAAACTCTGAGATAAGGGAAATAGATGTAGAAAGAGTGTTCTTCGATGAAGAGGTCTTGCAGACGCTTCAATTGAGGAGGCTTGATGGAATTCGATGGAGATTCTCGTCAATTGGCGATGCTCTGCTTTGATGGCATCTGAAATGCTAGAAATCCTTCTTCTCCTCCGCCTCTTCAGTTGGATCTGCTCCCTTGCCTTGCATAGCAACCTTCTCTCCAGGGATTCCCCTTGATTCCCTTGTCCTTTCTCTTGAAAGGATGGCTTGTAGCTTCTGGAGATGGAGACAGATCTAGAAAGCCCCTTTCAGCTGCCAAAAAGGTTCTTCAGGAAGTGTATGGGCTCTCTTACCTTTGGGGTACAAGGAACATGGGTATTTATAGCCCTATATGTCCATAAAGTGCTTTGGGGTGCATAGGCACGGAACCCTAGGTCAAATCCCCTAAATCCCAATCATCCACGTGTACAGAGAAATTCACGATTTTGACTTTCAGCTGGAGTGTGTCGACCTGCCCTAATCTAGTGTCGACCTGCTCTCCCATTTCTGCAAAACTGGTCTGCTAGAAACTGGGTCTAGTGTAGACCTGCCCTGAGCTAGTGTCGACCTGCCCTCCCTTTTCTGGCAACTGGGTCTTCTGGAATCTGGGACTAGTGTCGACCTGCCCTGATCTAGTGTCGACCTGCCCTCCCTTTTCTGGCAACTGGGTCTTCTGGAATCTGGGACTAGTGTCGACCAGCCCTGATCTAGTGTCGACACTACCAAGACAAAAATGTGTGAACCTGAAAATATAACACATAAACCATTAGTACAAGATATTATAATTAAAATATGAGATATTAAACATCAAAAACATGTTGTTTAAGCATTATTGTGATATGTATAAAATGTATAACATGTTCAACATATCATCATCAAGATCACAACATGTCATCATCAAAATCACAATATGTCATCATCAAAATCACAATATATCATTATTAAAATCACAACATGTCTTCATTAAGATCATAATATCTCATCATTAACATCATGATATGTCATCATCAATATCACAGTATGTCATCATTAAGATCACAGTATGTCATCATCAAAATCAGGTATGAGTGATGTTCATTGGATATCATTTAAATACAACTTTAGGAAGTTCCAAAACACACTCAACCCAACAATCTCCCCCTTTTTGATGATGACAAAACATATGCACAATCTCCCAATATCTTGACTCCCTTGACTGCAATAATCCCCCCTTTTGACATATACACACTTTGACCTTTCTGCTTTAAAGAGCTTTTCCCCCCTTGAAGGCCTTTTCTCCCCCTTTTTGGAAGTGCCAATTTCTCCCTTTTTGATGTCCTTTTTCCCCCTTTTTGACAACATCAAAAGGATAGACAAGAGAGAGAGACAAAGATGGTTGGAGACCAAGAGATGAAATGTGGGAAAGGAATGTTCAGAAATGATCAAAATAAATGAGGCAAAATGATATTGACATATGAGAGACATTATTGTGTTTTTGTTATTGTGCAACAAAGTTTAATCACAAAGACACACTCAACACAAAGAGTAGCAAATTATAATGAGCTGAATGTGGTTAAAATAAAGATGCAAATGTGAAATAAAGTGACCTAAATGAATGAGCAGAAATATTTAACAAGGATGTTAGGAGCTTTAAGTTTAACACAATGCAAAATAATAGATCTAAACTCAGTAGACATGAACTTAATTAAGGTCTTAAGCTTTTCTATCCTATCTTTTTGATTTTCTTTCAATTTTAACTGGGAAAGAATACAAGAATAAATTAGTTAAATCTCACTTTTCAGTGCAAGAGATCACATTAATCAGATGCAAGACCTCCTGATTACTCAGTGGTTTAACTTTCATATCTTATACAGAGTTGAAAATTTTGATTTCCACTTTTTGACGTGAAACAAATCACTTGTCAGGTGAAATGGCCCGGTTACTCAGTGGTTCAAGCATTTGCATTGCTCTGTTTGTATCTTTCCAGATTGATCATTTTTCTTTTGATATTTTGCAGGAATATGTTTGCTTTGACCAGAGAAGTCAAGACTATGAGTTTAGAAAGATTATTCTTAACATGTGGTAAAAAAAAGGCTTAAACATACACATGTGAAATATTAAAGCCACTCATGTGCCTATAATAGTGTTTTGCAAATCATTTTAAAAACATTCAGTATTATGATTGCTTAACCTTGAAATGATACTGAATCTTTGAAATTAAACTAAATGCACAATGAGTTTAGTTTCAATGTTTTAGTTCTCTCATAGAAAATAGCACAAGGACTCAAAAATTCTGATGATTTTGGGGTTCAAAATAAACAAGAAAGGTCAAGAAATGTAACAAGACTTCCCTTTTCATGTAACTCCCCCTCACAAGGTGAACATGAGGATTATAGGAGGAATAGAAATGAATGACATGAAGGCAGAATGAACATGAATGTTTTTATTGAAAGACAATGACTCCCCTCAACAATTGCATACAAGGCACTTGATACTTGGTGGAGACATATACTCAACATAGTGAAAGTGTCAGACAAGTCTGACTTGTCTTTCTTCAAATCACCATTTGATATACCAAGAATGCCAATGCAATGTGAGAGTGAGGAATTTAGTTGCAAGAACATTTGTCAACAATGAATGGGAGTTGATGATGAATCAGATATGACAGAATATTTTTCCAGCAAATTTCTCCAGCATTTCACTCAAGATTCTTTCGAATTCACTCCCCCATAAGATATGCATGATATGAAATGATCATTTAAGCAATTTAGATATGTTCATTTCAAGCAATTTGCACAGAAAGAGTATGAACATGATCAAGCATATATCAACAGGCAATTTATTGAAGGAGAAGAATTTTGCAAAGACTCAAAATAAAGTTTTGAGATTTTCATTTTGCTTGATGACCTTTATGCAGAAAAGACTATTGATACTTGGCGGAGAATTTTCTCACGCATGATGATAGTTTCCAGACAAGCCTGACTTGTCCTTTCACATTTCACCATTTGATATACCACATAGTTACTGCAAAAAGGGTCAGTACACTTTATTTTTAGCATGAAATCATTGCATTTATTGAAAAACATTTTTGCACTTTTTCAAATTTACTCCCCCTTAATATGTGCATGGAATGAAAAAACTAGCAAACAATTCACACATGATTATGAGCACAATTAGCTTTAAGCATAACATGACTTTTGGTACTTGGTGGAGTATTTTACTCACGCATAATGATAGTTTCCAAACAAGCATAACTTGTTTTTCCACATGTCATCATTTGATATACCAAGAAGTCAAAGCAGTTAGTATGCACACAGACTCATGGGAACAGTTAAGCATGCATGATAACACAAACATGATTCCAATTGTTATGACACAAAGTTCATTGATGGGAGTAGCATTGAAACACATTTCTCATTTTTCAGATAGAAATTAAACATTCATTTCAATTCAGGCAATTCAAAATTGAAATAATAAAGAAGTTTTACCTGAATGGTCTTCATTTCTTTTTCAAAGATTTTACCTGTGTTCTTCAATCATTTCTAGCCTTGCACAGCCAATATCTTGAATCCATTTACAGTGTATGGCTGCAAGACTTCTCAGCTTGCTGATCAAGCTGGTTTTGGGACCCACACTTGTTTGGGTCCTACAATGAAATCAATGTTAGATTGCAACAAAGATTTCTGAATCCAAAATGCTTTTTTTTTTGTATAGATGCATTTCTTTCATTGATAGAACTATGAGCAGAATTAGTTCCAGATTTTCTTTTTGCCTTGATCAATGCATCTATTTTTCATGAAGTTTTCTATTTTTTGGATTTTAATATGAGCAGAAACAAAATGATTTTGTGCAATATTTCTATGCCTATACACATGGAATTTCTGAACATTTTCAGTATGAACATGATGTTTATTCCTATGTGTATGAGCATGTGCATTAGACTGGAATTTCTGAGCATGCACAACAAAATCATTTCTGTACCAACAGTCCCTAGAAATATGACCAATTTTATGACAATGAAAGCATTGGACTGATTTGGCATGTTTATTGAAATTTTGATTTATATTCCAGCAATGTTTGGCAAGATGACCTGTTTATTACAATTAAAGCAAATGAGAGCATTTTTTACCTGGTACTTACCTTGGCATGTATGCATTTGCTGAAATCTCCTTTTCATGTGAGGAGACTTACCATGAGGAGAAGGAGGTACCTTTTGGTGGCTCTTGGCATGATGTGAATTTTGAACTTGCCTTGGAGCTTTTTGAACTGATGGAGAAGGTAGATGAATCTTTTTGACAGTGACATTCTCCTTTTTCTCTTTCTGTTTCTGAATAAGAACTTTCACTAGTTTTCCATTAGAGATATCAGGGTTCTTGTTCATAGTAGATTTCACAAATGTTATTGTGCTTTTCTTTTCATTTTTCTTAGTTCTAACAGAAGCAAGACTTGTGTTCTTCAATTCATTTTGAATCTTGTTTTTTCAGCTTTAATGCAACAACTTCTTTTTCTGAAGTTTGAAGCTTGTTTAGCATGACATCCAAACCATTTTTCATATTCTTCTTTTTCATTTTCAAATTGAGCAATTTGTTTTTCCAAGTCAGAATTTTATTACTCAAATTGCTACATTCATTCTCCAATGGTCTGTCATGGAACGAGCCTTCAATCTTCCTTTTAAGTGACAATTTTCTTCAACAAGTTGTTTGCATCTCTCATTTATTTGATGATCATGAGCCATATTAGAGATTTGTTTGTTTAATTGATCATTATCAAATTTGAAATCTTATTGAGATCAATCAATTCTTCTTTTTCATTTTCCAGATCAATGACTTTTGATTTCAATAGCTCATGGTTTTCTTTCAATCCATTCAATTTAGTTTCACAGATTTGGACTTCATCTTCCAAATCTCTTTTCAGAATTTAATTTTTCAATTTCATTTTCAAATTCTCAATTTCTTCTGAAGGATCTTTGTCATTTTTCTGGAGCAATTCAAGTGTATTTTTCAAGTTATCACTTTCTTTATGGCAACGTTTTAAAGTCTTTTTCAAGTCTTTATTTTTAGTGTCAGTTGTACATTAAGACTTTGTATTTTCACAGAATTTAATCAATTCAGCATAAGACATGCCCTCATCTCATCAGAATCAGAATTGAAATGCACAAATGGATCTGGAGTTGATTTACCTGACCTTTTAGACCTATTTGAACTCTTGTGTTCTGAAGAGGATGAAGAGTGTTTGAACTCTTAGACTTTGCTGTGAGAGCCATTGTTTTCTGAATTCTTTTTGCTCCTTTTCTTTGTGAGTTCTTTCCATCACTTTGTTAGCCATGAAGCATATCTCCTCATTTGCTGAACTTGAAGAGTTCTCTTCATCATCCTCACTTTGGTCTTCATCCGACCAAGTTGCAATCATGGCTTTTGGCTTCTTCAATTGTTGTTCTTCTCATATTTGTCCTTTTTGATCTCAGGACACTCACCTTTCATGTGTCCTTTCTTGTTGTACCTGTAGCAATCAATATGTTCATCAGTTTTTGATTTCTACTATCATACAATTTGAAGAAGAGCATCCTTTTATTAGAAGAATATTGTTTCTTTTCATTGAATCTTCTTCTTCTTGATTTTAAAAATTTTCTGAATTGTCTAGTCATGATGTCAAGTTCATTCATTAAACTCAGACTCATCAGAACTTGATGTTCTTGATTTTTCTCTTTGATGCTTGATGAAGCCTTAAGTGCTACTGGTTTAGCCTTAAGCATGTGTTCTTCATTTCTCTTCAGATTTATTTCATAAGTCATTAAAGATCCTATGAGTTCATCCAAGGAGATTTTGGATAAATCCTTAGAATCTTCAATCACTGTAGCCTTTGTGTGCCAAACAGATGATAGAGAGCGCAAAGTTTTTCTTACCAGATCAGCATCAGTGTATTCCTTACCTAATGCCTTCAGTCCATTGACAATTATCATAAACCTAGCAAACATTTCAGAAATCGATTCATCATATTTCATCATAAACAATTCATATTCAGAAACAAGTATGTTTGCTTTGATTTCCCTAACTTGAGATGTTCCCTCATACATCAATTCAAGTTTATCCCACATTTCTTTAGCAGATTTACACATGGATATTCTTGAATATTCTTTAGGATGGACTGCACACTGAAGCATGTTCATGGCACTATAATTAAGAGTAGCTTTCCTAATTTGCTCTCTAGTCCAATTCTCCTCATCTTCATGATTTTCATAAGGACCCACTTCAACTATCCTCCAATTTCATAGTTTTGAGCCCTAAGAAAAACTGCATACGATTTTTCCAGTATGAATAATCAGACCCATCAAAATATGGTGGTCTATTAATGGAATGGCCTTCGGCTACAATTCCTCGAGAATCCATCAATGAGATGGTGAAAGAGAAAGCAAACAATTCAAGCAATTAACACAGAGATCAAACAGAAGCAATCAAATCAGATCAGAGATAGACGTTAACCCGCTCTGATACCAATTGTTGGGGATCGGATGGGTGGATGGATTAGATCTAGAAGGGGGGGTTGAATAGATCTAACACCAATTAACGCGGAAGCTTAAGCAATTAAAAATTACTTCGAATCAGAGATCAATTCACCCAAACAATTTACTGATCTGAGCTGTGATTAGTGTGTGTGAGCAAATAATTAGTAGTGTGAACGAAATCCCTATGCATGCATCTAGCGAGATACAAAGGCAGACCACAAATCAAACCAATGCACAGAGGATTTTTAGGTGGTTCGGAAATCACCTCCAGTGACTCCTACGTCCACCCCTCACACAGTGAGGCCACACTACTCAAAAACCTTGACTACAACTCACACAGGAGCACGACGACTCCAAACACCCTTGAGCACGACGACTCAAAAACACCTGGAGCACGACGACTCCAAATTGAGCACGACGGCTCAAACAACAACCGGAGTACGACGACTCCAAATTGAGCACGACGGCTCAAACCACATAGTGAGTGCGACGACTCACAAACCTGAGCTCGACGGCTCAGATTACAAAAGCTAGATCAAACACAAAAGAGATCAGATCCTCTAGCAATGATCTGATTCAAAACAGATTCGTACACAAAAAATTTGTGCAGAACTTCATGCACAAATCTCAAGACGAAATGAGGAAGAACAAACTCTGAGATAAGGGAAATAGATGTAGAAAGAGTGTTCTTCGATGAAGAGGTCTTGCAGACACTTCAATTGAGGAGGCTTGATGGAATTCGATGGAGATTCTCCTCAATTGGCGATGCTCTGCTTTGATGGCATCTGAAATGCCAGAAATCCTTCTTTTCCTCCGCCTCTTCAGTTGGATCTACTCCCTTGCCTTGCACAGCAACCTTCTCTCCAAGGATTCCCCTTGATTCCCTTGTCCTTCCTCTTGAAAGGATGGCTTGTAGCTTCTGGAGATGGAGACAGATCTGGAAAGCCCCTTTCAGCCGCCAAAAAGGTGCTTCAGGAAGTGTATGGGCTCTCTTACCTTTGGGGTACAAGGAACATGGGTATTTATAGCCCCATATGTCCATAAAGTGCTTTGGGGTGCATGGGCACGGAACCCTAGGTCAAATCCCCTAAATCCCAATCATCCACGTGTACAGAGAAATTCACGATTTTGACTTTCAGACGGAGTGTGTCGACCTGCCCTGATCTAGTGTCGACCTGCTCTCCCATTTCTGCAAAACTGGTCTGCTGGAAACTGGGTCTAATGTCGACCTGCCCTGAGCTAGTGTCGACCTGCCCTGAGCTAGTGTCGACCTGCCCTCCCTTTTCTGGCAACTGGGTCTTCTGGAATCTGGGACTAGTGTCGACCTGCCCTGATCTAGTGTCGACGTGCCCTCCCTTTTCTGGCAACTGGGTCTTCTGGAATCTGGGACTAGTGTCGACCTTCCCTGATCTAGTGTCGACACTACCAAGACAAAAATGTGTGAACCTGAAAATATAACACATAAACCATTAGTACAAGATATTATAATTAAAATATGAGATATTAAACATCAAAACATGTTGTTTAAGCATATTGTGATATGTATAAAATGTATAACATGTTCAACATATCATCATCAAGATCACAACATGTCATCATCAAAATCACAATATGTCATCATCAAAATCACAATATATCATTATTAAAATCACAACATGTCTTCATTAAGATCATAATATCTCATCATTACATCATGATATGTCATCATCAATATCACAGTATGTCATCATTATGATCATAGTATGTCATCATCAAAATCAAGGTATGAGTGATGTTCATTAGATATCATTAAAATACAACTTTAGGAAGTTCCAAAACACACTCAACCCAACACCTTCCACTGTGGTGGATCCTACTCCCTTGCGTCCACGGGCTATTCACTTTTCGAAGCCCAGGTACCTTCCGACACGGGAGATTTGGCCCAAGTCCCCTCCGATCTCAACATTCTATCAGGCCGAACCCACCCCTTTTCCCCGTGAGTGGACCTACTCTTTGGAGCAATCTCGCTCCCTCGTTCCTGCTCACCATGCCACATCCCCCTCCGACTTCCTTGCGGAGTGGACGTCTATGAAGAGGGAGCTTCATGACCTCCTGTAAGGACCCTCTTTATATCGGTACGGTTATACCAACCCACGTCGATATAGAAAGAGTTGCCACAGTGGGACATTTACCCAACACATACAATAAGTTGAGATGTACACAAATATAAACACATACAGTGGAAATGAAGAACTAAATAAAAGATTTTATTCCATCATCCACATTTATCCACACTCTATATAGTACAAGAAGGAACTAAACATTTTACAACTGAAAATTTAAAGTAAATTACATTGTCCACAACTGAATTACATCAAGTTCTTTATTACATACTATGAAAGAAAAGTAGAAAATGCTGAAGTCTCCACAGAGGTGCTACTCCTCGCGCTCGGAGTCACTCCTAACTGTCTCCTCCAAAGAAGTAGAGATATCTGCACCTGTAGGCCGAAGCAAGAGTGAGTCCAAAGACTTAGCAAGAAAATCCACACACATAATACATACATACATCATATAGACATTTTACCTTTAAGTCAAGTCACGATTTCATGTAACATGGATTTAACAATCTTTTTTAAAAATCTAACATGCTATTCTACTACCTTTGATATAGGCCACATGCTTTATATTTACATTTAGAATTAATTACCTAACACATGCTTTCTACACATACTTTATCATTCTAATTGCAAGCACTTTTCATCATGTTTATGTCATGATACAATAACCATATAAGCATGGAATTTACACATAATGAAAGAGATGATCCTACCATGGATTCTAGGTACAACTTCACATTCATAACACATTTATAAACATAAATAGCTTGCTGTTTTTACATGGGTATAACACATTTAATAGTCCGATTCACAATTTCACATATTAATTCACAGTTCCACAAAATCTTTTACACATTTTTACACAAGCCCATTTCACATATAAACAAAATCACATTATCTTATTTTATGCCATGACACATAGTCCAAACCACATCTAGAAGGACACACACTTGTCACATTACACACATATATCTTATCACCTAAGCAATCAAGTGATAGATCTTAGTTACTACGCAGAACCGAGAGAAGCACTCTCCACCCTAACCAGCGGTACTTGTCCACCTCCAGGATTTTATCCCAATGCCCATGGGACATCACACACAAATGAACCTTCCCATAGGGACTTTACTACGGTACAGTTCCACAGCCCTCTAAGGTAGCAGTGTCACCCATTGGCACGTTTACATAATTTCTATATTTAAACACACACGATTTCACACTATTTAACACATAATTCCATATTCACAATTATACACACGGTTTCGGTTCCCTATCATGATACTACTGTTAACAATATTTAATCAACCATGTATTAACATTAATCATGCTGAAACTATTTAGTTAACCTATAATTACAATGAACATGCTTTAATTAGTCATTTCTTCATGAAATGAACAATTATTACTTACTATTGTCCAATCCACATGATAATTTTATCACAGATTGTTTATGGGTTGGACATCATGCTTACAGAATTTCACATTTTTCTGAGCTATACATGATTTATAGAATTCAAACAGTGATTCTACATGTTTACTCATAACTCGATTGTTCATGAACTCACAGTATTGTAATCGTTTTTAATAGTTCAAGACCTGTATTTACAGTTATAACCTCACATGAAATTTTCAGGAATTTAGGGTGCATCGTACAGTTTATTGAAGAATTAAACTAATTATGCATATTCACTGTTTTATAGTTCAGAAATCATAATTAATTATACAGATATCAGAAAAATCCCTAATTTTCGTGGTCTGGACTGACATCTATAAACATCTTTCAGAAATTCTATGGTACTCAATTTCCACATGGATCATGTAAACAAAAAATTTACAATATATAAAAACCTGTATAACATGCATTTCAGGAATTTTAATAAATAGTACAATTAACGAAAATTCACAGAAATTACACAATATGATCCACTACATATATTACATAACATATAAAAGTTACAGTATATCCTCATACGTAAAAATCCGAAAAATAAATTATAAAGGTGAGAACAGTCCACTGTTCTTGCCTGAAGAACTAAACGGCAAGGGGGTGGCCGCCTACCATGTTAACGGCAACAAAGGCCGCCGCCAACTTCAGATATTAACAGCAGCAAAGATTGCCGTTAAGTTCCTGTTTGCAGAAAATAGATAGAACTCACAAAACACCGGAGAAAGGGGGGTTCCAAGACACGATTAAAATCCGTAAAAATGCCTAGAGCCTACTAGACACATGTATGGACCATGGGTTTAGGTTACTTGCCTTTGTAAAAATCAACGGATGGAGTTATAGGTCGAAGAAGATCTCCTAAGCCAGAGCCAACGAGCCTTCAGAATCCCTTCGATCCAGGTTCTGTGTCGATGTAGAGCATAACCCGATGTCAGAGGAGCCTTCCCCAATGTTCAGACTCCCTCCTTGTCAATGAAGAATGCCGTAAGAAGTCACCAGTTGTCGGATCTCAGAGCATGAAGTGAGGGTTTCGCACAGAGAAAACTAGGATTTTGACAAAAGAGTCAAAAGGGTCATCTCCGGCCGAAATCTGGGTATTTTATAGGCTAAGGGTCGGAGACGCAAAGCGGGTAGGCTAGGTTACCGTTGGGAAACAGTTTCCTAATCAGAGGGCGAGATATCCAGAGGTGTTTTCGGATCTGCAAACGCATCTGATCTGGGGGGTAAACGTCCAGATCACTGGCCGTCAATACTGGGTAGCGTCCATTAATGTGGCCGTTGACTTGGGGTCGGCGTCTACAGATGTGGACGCCTACTGGTCGACAGAACAAAACTGAAAACTGCAGAAAACTCTATATACACCACAAGTTATGTACAATTTACAATGTATATTTTAAATATAATATCATCTATGCAATGCATTACATAATATATATTATATATACATACATATTTACAACAAGACCAAAAATAATTTATATACACATTCTCATACATACATAAGCACAATTTAACACCTATATAAGGGAGTAAAAATATAGGGCTTTACACCCTCTCCCCCTTAAAGAAACTTCATCCTCGAAGTTAGACTGAAACTATTCAAACAACTGGGGATATTTCTTCTTCATCGCATTCTCAAGCTCCCAAGTAGCCTCCTCTCGTGATAAGTTGCGCCATAAAACTTTCACTGACACAATGCTCTTGTTCCGGAGATGCTGAACCTTCCAGTCAAGAATAGCTACTGGTTGCTCCACATAAGAAAGATCTGGTTGGATCTCCACTGGCTCGTGACTAATAATATGAGATGGATCTCTAACATACCTCCTGAGCATAGATACGTGGAAAACAAGATGAACACTAGCTAACGCTGGGGGTAAAGCTAGCTCATATGCCACGTTGCCCAATCGTCTAAGAATCGCATACGGGCCAATGAATCTAGGACTTAACTTACCATGCCTACCAAATCTAACTACACTACGAGTAGGCGAAGTCTTTAAAAAGACATGCTCACCTACCTCGAACTCCAAATCCTTCCTCCTGTTGTCGGCATAACTCTTCTGCCTATCTTGTGCTGCAACAAGCCTCTTCCTAATCAACTGGACCTTATCCGAAGTCTCCTGAACTAACTCCGGACCGATCAGCTGCCTATCGCCTGTCTCCTCCCAACATAAAGGAGATCTGCAAGACCTACCATACAACGCCTCAAATGGAGCCATACCAATACTCACATGAAAACTGTTGTTATATGCGAACTCCACAAGAGGTAAATGGCGCTCCCAATCATCCTTCCAATCCAGAATACACACTCTCAACATATCCTTGAGTGTCTGGATAGTCCTCTCGGACTGTCCATTTGTTTGGGGATGAAACGCCGAACTGAGCTTCAACTCCGAACCTAACACATCATGAAGACCCTTCCATAACCTCAAAGTAATCGTGGATCTCGATCCGAAATGATCGACTTCGGGACCCCATGCAATCTAATAATGCTACAATATAATACAATCTAGCTAAACTCTCTACTGACTGCTTCTTCTTCATGGGCAAGAAATGCTCAGTCTTCGAGAATCTATCTATCTACCACTACCCAATCGAGTCGTTACCACGTATGGATCGAGGCAAACCCGTAACAAAATCCATAGTGACAGCCTCCCACTTCCATACTGGGCTCCATCTTCTGCATAAGACTAGATTGTCGCTGCCGCTCGGCCTTAACTTGCTGGCAAACTATACATCTAGACACAACTCTGCTACATCTTTCTTCATGCCAACCACCAAAAAGATCTCTCAAATCCTAGTACATCTTAGTGTTACCCGATGAATAGAGAATCTAGACCTATGAGCTTCTGCTAAAACATGCTCACGGACATCCACGATGTCTGGAACACAACACGGTGATGGAATCTAATCACTCCATCCTCATCACGAGCAATGCCTGCCTTGCCCACTAACTCTTGAAGTTTAGGGTCGGCTTTTTGTTGCTCGATCACTTCATCCAACACCGAAGACCTAATGGACAACTACTGAGCTACAAAAGCCTGCCACAATGATGGCTCTAACTCAGTCATTGCACATGCCGCATCCTCCAACATCTTCCAATCTTGCTGGAGAGACGACCTCTTTTTGCTAAGGGCATCCGCTACGACATCGCCTTTCTAGGATGATACTGGAGGTCGAAGTCATAGTCCTTCAGGAACTCAATCCATTTTCTCTGCCTAAGGTTTAATTCCTTTTGGGAGAAAAGATACTTTAGGCTCTTGTGGTCAGTGAACACCTCAAATCTGACACCATAAGATAGTGCCTCCAGATCTTCAGTGCTGAACCACCGCCCGCAAGCTCAAGATCATGAGTCAGATAATTTCGCTCATGCTCCTTCAATTGATGAGAAGCATACGCTACCCCCTTTCTTGCTGCATCAATACACAGTCAAGGCCAATCCGAGATGCATCCGTGTAGATAGCAAACCCTCTACAAACCGCTCGAAAAACTAACACAGGAGCCGAAGTGAGCTTAGTCTTCAATATTGAAAACTACTCACTTCACTCCCTTCCTAGTCAGCTGAGTCCATGGGACGGCGATGGGGGATGAAAATCCCTCAATAAATCACCGATAATAACCCGCCAAACCAGAAAACTCCGAATCTCCGAAGGAGTCTTGGAATCTCCCAATCCATACAGCCCGATTTTCGCTGGATCCACTGCTACACCACACTGGAGATAACATGCCCAAGAAATGAACCTCGCGCAACCAAAAATCGCACTTGCTGAATTTTGCATACAGCAGCTTGTGCTCACGGAGAACCTCTAATACTACCCTCAAATGCTGACGACGTGTGGCCTCATCCAGAGAGTAGACCAACACGTCATCAATAAAAACTACGACGAAACTATCTAGATATGGTCTAAACACCCTGTTCATGAGATCCATGAAGGCTGCAGTGGCGTTGGTCAGACCAAAAGGAAGGACCAAACTCTCATAATGTCCATAACGGGTTCTAAAAGCCGTCTTGGACACATCCTCTCTCCTAATCCTCAACTGATGATAACCAAACCACAAATCAATCTTAGAAAAGACTGATGCATCTTGCAATTGGTCAAACAAATCATCAATCCGAGGTAAGTGATACCTGTTCTTCACCGTCACTTAGTTTAGCTTTCTATAATCAATGCATAACCTAAGTGATCCATCCTTCTTCTTCACGAATAAGACAGGTGCGCCCCAAGGAGAAACGCTAGGGTGAATAAATCCCTTATCTAACAAATCTTGCAACTGCTTCCTTAGCTCAGCTAATTCCGCAGGTGCCATCCGATAAGGTGCCTTCGAGATAGGAGAGGTGCCTGGAAGCAACTATAGGGTGAACTCTATCTCTCTAGCCAGTGGCAATCCAGATAAATCATCAGGAAAGACATCTGGAAACTCCCGCACTACATCAATCTCCGCAAGAGTAAGTGACTCATCAGCCTTAGGTATTAATACCACGCTGGCAAGAAAGCGTCACAACCCTTGTTCACCATTCTCATCTCCCTCATGGCAAAGATGACAAACTTTCCCACTAAGTTCCTTGGCAAGGATGAGAAAACTCGTCCTCACCAGGAATGCGGAAAACAATCTTCTTCCCACGACAATCTACTAACGCATAGCTCCTCTAGCCAATCAGACCAAGATAGCATCGTAGTCCTTCATCTTTAGCAAGAAGAAACACCCTTCTAGGACTCTATCCTCAATGCACACCGGTAAGATGGAATACACTTCCTAGTCAATACCGTACCTGCAGTGTGTGCACAGACAAGGGACTTCTAACTCCTCAGACTCTATTCCTAACTCTTAAGGCTAACTACCTAGCAAAACTCAAAATGAACGAGTGGGTAGCACCCGTATGAACAAACCTGAGCATGCACACCTAAGAACCAAACCATATCTTCGGTGACAAGATCCGCCTGCTCGGCATCCTCACGAGCTAATGCAAACACTCGAGCTGGGGCTTGAGGTCTCCCTGGTCATCCTGTCGCTGGCGCTGCTGCTGCTGGGGCTGGTGCCGCTCCACGCTGACCTCCCTGCTGTAGTTTGGGGCAATCCTTGATCCTATGCTCGCTGCTCCCACACTTCAAGCACTTCCCCGCCAACTTCCAACATTCCATACCACCATGTGCCCTCCCGCAATGAGGACACTCCTTCTGGCCACTAGGGGAATGCTGAGAAGGTACCTGACTGCTTCCCAATGCCAAGGGACGCTGTGGTGACTAAAAAGCCGCCTTCTTCCAATCCTGCCTCTGGAAAGGAGCCGCGGACCTCTTCTGAGAAGCCTTCTTCTCCTCCAGGTACTGCTCCATCTCTCCCTCTTTCCGACACGCCATGCTGAGCGCCCTGCTCGAGGGTACGATGGTCGAAAGCCACCAACCTCGTCCTCAGCGATGGCCTCAGACCCATCACAAATTTCTTCTTCCCTTCCTATGCTCATCAGCTACAATATGAGGGGCAACTTCGTAGCTTAGCAAACTGGCCTCGTACTCCAGTACGGTCATGGAGCCCTAAGTCAACGAAAGGAACTCCGCTCCATCTTGTCCTGGATGTGCTCCGGAATAAACTTGGCTCGAAAGAGCCTCACGAACTCATCCCAACCAACCTCCACAACACCATCCTCGAACCGAGTACGTAACAACGAGGACCACCACACGTCGGCTCGCTCCTGCCAAAACTATCCATAATGACTAACCAACATAATCTATACTTAAAGAAATAACCACCGAATTAAATTACACATACCTGTAGCATATAGGTGGCTAAAGTGACCTTGTCATCATCAGCGCACCTAATAGCTCAGAAGATCTTCTCGATCTCCCTCATCCAGCTCTCAGCTAACAATGGGTCGCTCTCCCCCTTAAAAGAGGGCGGCAACATCCTCTTGAACCTTTCCATGATGGAGGGTCCACCATGGTCCTGAGCCTGCTACAACCAACATCATAAGCAACACATACAACATAACAAACATGCATTATAAATAGACTACTTTATCTTATTATTCTAACCTGAGCCTCCAGCTGTGCCTGAAGTGCAGCCTAAGTATGGGCCTGCGTCTGCATGGCCTGCACTAGACCCTCATGAACACTCCTATTCCACTGGCGGTGGAGGAGGAAGCACAGGCCCCTGGGGTGCTGGGCCTGCTGCTCACCCTGGTCCTCATGCCTAGGCTCATCTCTCCTCTGCTCGCCATCACGAGCAGTACACCCACCACGTCTACCGCGTGAAGCCATAACTGTAAAATAATTTAATCACAATTAAGGACTAATCTATCAGATTCCTAACTATGTGGACATCTATAGAGACTTAGTATATAATGAAAATGATGGTACATGCATATTTATGTACAATCTCATTCTGCTCTCTAATACCAATCTCTGTAATGACCCTCCTTATATCGGTACGGTTATACCAACCCACGTCGATATAGAAAGCGTCGCTACAGTGGGACATTTACCCAACACATACAATAAGTCGAGATGTGCACAAATATAAACACATACAGCGGAAATGAAGAACTAAATAAAAGATCTTATTCCATCATCCACATTTATCCACACTCTATATAGTACAAGAAGGAACTAAACATTTTACAACTGAAAATTTAAAGTAAATTACATTGTCCACAACTAATTACATCAAGTTCTTTATTACATACTATGAAAGAAAGTAGAAAATGCTGAATCTCCACAGAGGTGCTACTCCTCGCGCTCGGAGTCACTCCTAACTGTCTCCTCCAAAGAAGTAGAGATATCTGCACCTGTACGCCAAAGCAAGAGTGAGTCCGAAGACTCAGCAAGCAAATCCACACATATAATACATACCACATCATGTAGACATTTTTACCTTTAAGTCAAGTCATGATTTCATGTAACATGGATTTAACAATCTTTTTTTAAAATCTAAACCATGCTATTCTACTACCTTTGATATAGGCCACATGCTTTATATTTACATTTAGAATTAAATTACCTAACACATGCTTTCTACACATACTTTATCATTCTAATTGCAAGCACTTTTCATCATGTTTTATGTCATGATACAATAACCATATATTGGAATTTTACACATAATGAAAGAGATGATCCTACCATGGATTCTAGGTACAACTTCACATTCATAACGCATTTATAAACAAAATAGCTTGCTGTTTTTACATGGTACAACACATTTAATAGTCCGATTCATAATTTCACATATTCAACTATTAATTCACAGTTCCACAAAATCTTTTACACACTTTACACATGCCCATTTCACATATAAACAAAATCACATTATCTCATTTTATGCCATGACACATAGTCCAAACCACCTCTAGAAGGACACACACTTGTCACATCACACACACATATCTATCACCTAGGCAATCAAGTGATAGATCTTAGTTACTGTGCAGAACCGAGAGAAGCAACTCCACTCTAACCAGCGGTACTTGTCCACCTCCAGGATTTTATCCCAATGCCCATGGGACATCACACACTATGAACCTTCCCGTAGGGACTTTACTACGGTATAGTTCCACATCCCTCTAAGGTAGCAGTGTCACCCATTGGCACATTTACATAATTTACATTTTTAAACACACACGATTTCACACTATTTAACACATAATTCCGTATTCACAATTATACACATGGTTTTGGTTCCCTATCATGATACTACTATTAACAATATTTAATAAACCATGGATTAACATTAATCATGCTAAAACTATTTAGTTAACCTATAATTACAATGAACATGCTTTAATTAGTCATTTCTTCATGAAATGAACAAATTATTACTTACTATTGTCCCATCCACATGAAATTTTATCACAGATTGTTTACGGGTTGGACATCATGCTTACAGAATTTCACATTTTTCTGAGCTATACATGATTTATAGAATTTAAACAGTGATTCTACATGTTTACTCATAACTTGATTGTTCATGAACTCACAGTATTGTAATCGTTTTAAATAGTTCAAGATCTGTATTTTACAGTTATACCCACACATGAATTTTCAGGAATTTAGGGTGCATCATACAGTTTATTGAAGATTAAACTAATTATGCATATTCACTGTTTTACAGTTCAGAAATCATAATTAATTATACAGATATCAGAAAAATCCCAAATTTTCGTGGCCTGTACTGACATAAACATCTTACAGAAATCTATGGTACTATTTTCCACATGGATCATGTAAAGAACAAAATTTACAAGATATAAAAACCTGTCTAACTTGCATTTCAAGAATTTTAAATAGTACAATTAACGAAAATTCACAGTAATTACACAACATGATCCACTACATATTTTACATAACATATAAAAGTTACAGTATATCCTCATACGTAGAAATCCGAAAAATAAATCATAAAGGTGAGAACAGTCCACTGTTCTTGCCTGAAGAACTAAACGGCAAGGGGGTGGCCGCCTGCCATGTTAACGGCAACCCAACTTCAGATATTAACGGCAGCAAAGATTGCCGTTAAGTTCCTGTCTGTAAAAAATAGACAGAACTCACAAAACACCGGAGAAAGGGGGGTTCCAGGACACGATGAAAATCCGTAAAAATGCCTAGAGCCTACTAGACACATGTATGGACCATGGTTTTTGGTTACTTGCCTTTGTAAAATCCACGGATGAAGTTATAGGTCGAAGAAGCTCTCCTCGGCCAAAGCCAAGAGCCTTCAGAATCCCTTCGATCTGGGTTCTGTGTCGTGTAGAGCACAACCCGATTCGGAGGAGCCTCCCCAACGTTCAGACTCCCTCCTTGTCAATGAAGAATGCCATAAGAAGTCACCAGTCGCCGATCTCAGAGCATAAGTGAGGGTTTCACACAGAGAAAACTAGGGTTTTGACAAAAGAGTCAAAGGGTCTCTCCGGCCGAAATCTGGTATTTATAGGCTAAGGGTCGGAGACGCAAAGAGGGTAGGCTAGGTTACCATTGGGAACGGTTTCCTATCAGAGGGCGACATATCCGGAGGCATTTCTAGATCTGCAAACGCATCTGATCTGGGAGGTAAACGTCTAGATCACTAGCTGTCATACTGGTTAGCGTCCATCGATGTGGCCGCTGACTTGAGTCGGCGTCTACAGATGTGACGCCTACTGGTCACAGAACAAAACTGAAAATTGCAGAAAACTCTATATACACCACACAGTTATGTACAATTTACAATGTATATTGTAAATTAATATCATTTATGCAATGCATTACATAATATACTATATATACATACATATTTACAACACACCCAAAATAATTTATATACACATTCTCACACATACATAGCACAATTTAACACCTATATAAGAGAGTAAAAATATAGGGCCTTACACCTCCGGAGACAATTGGACCCACGGAAGGCCGCCGATATTCCGCTTCCTTCCTTTCAACACCTCCGGGTCCCACCCCAGTTGGAACTCCCTGTCTACCCGCAATATTCTAGGGTAGGTGACCCATATGTGCATTTGAAAGATTTTCTGTACGAATCAGCTCCGCACAAGTATGACCGCCACCTTATGGCGTACTTGTTTCATAAGTCATTGGATGGGTAGGCCCTCGAGTGGTTTTACTCTTTGCCCCCCGAGGAAGCTGAAGATTTTCAAATTGTCCAAGAGTGATTCCTGCAACAGTTTCAAGATCGGGTCAAACCTGAGTATTCTTTTGTTGATTTAGTGGTTGAAAAGATGAAGCCCGATGAGGAATTTGTGGTCTATGCTGACCGGTGGCGTGCCCTAGCTGCGAAGGTCCGCTACCCCATGCCTGAGGAGGAGAAGGTTAAGCTGATCGTTGCCAATGCCACACCAACCTACCGTGCCATCTTAGCCATGAATGACATCACCTCCATGCACCAGCTATACAGTCGAGCCCGCTTCATCCAAACCCAACTTAAGGACTCGCCCATCCACTCTATGTTTGAAACCCCGAAGTCCTAATATCCTAAGAAGCCACAAGGTCCTGTCACCGAAGGGATCCAAACCAATGAGCAAGTAGGTACAGTCAATAATCCTCAGGGCCCGATAGGTAGGTCGCCATTCAATCAGCAACCTCAGCAGCCATGGAACAACAAGCAGCCACCTCCTCAAACTCAGAACCCCCAGCAAGACCAACGCCAATATAATC
This sequence comes from Colocasia esculenta, assembly GCA_014218235.1. Taxonomy (NCBI): domain Eukaryota; kingdom Viridiplantae; phylum Streptophyta; class Magnoliopsida; order Alismatales; family Araceae; genus Colocasia; species Colocasia esculenta. The sequence continues at coordinate 26,821,842 of CM024764.1, forward strand.
AAGTCCCTCCACCCTAAAACGGCTATGCTCTTAGGAAGCCAAATGGATCCAAAAAGCCAAATGGACCCTCCCCTTCCTGAGAGTCTAGCGGACATTTTTGCAGCCCTTATGTCCCTTAATGCCCTTAGATTACCTCCCGAGAAGGTAAATTGGAACATGGCAGTAGACCATACGAAGTATTGTGTGTACCACCGTCATCCGGGCCACAATGTGTCGGATTGCTTCCAATTCAGGATATCATATATGACCTCCACGAGCAAATCAAATTGATTGGGCTGACATGAAGAGCTAATTCAGATATTGAGGACCCCAGGGGCAGAGGCGCAACAGCAGCAGCAAAGGAGACAGTAGCCACAACAATAGCAGCAGTTTCAACAGCCATTCGAACAGCAGTACCAGCAACAACAGCAGCCACAACAGCCACAACAACCATCAAATGACCTTGGCATAATTCGCAATCCTATGCCACAGCACCAACCCTCTCCGAATCCCCAACCTGCTCCACCACCTCCTCCACCCGCTCAAGTCAACCCTGTCATCCACCATCCACCACCCGCAGCCGCTTGGGCCTACAATGATGAGCATGAAGTAGGCCAACTTCTGGCTATTTCCCACACCACACCTACCTCCACCACGCCCACCATTGCCACCATTACCTCGCCACTCTACAATACCTCCATCATACCACCCATCATCCCCTCACCACTTAATATCCCATTTTCCTCTACACCAGCACCCCTAATAGCCAATCCCTCCATTATTGACACCACCCTACCTCCACTTCACCACAACCTCACCCTACGGAGCGGGCGGATGTTCCATCGGATGTATCCCAACACACTCGTATCTTTGCCAAGTCAGCCAACCCAAAATTCCAACAACAACAATTAACAGCAGCAGCAAGATGTTGAGGAGATAGATCCGGTCCCGAGGACCCAATATGACATACTAAAGCATCTGGACCAGACTCCAGCCAAAATATCTATCCTCGAGTTGATCAAGAGGTCACAGACCCACCAAGATGTCTTAAAGGCTTTTCTGTAGAGGGTTATGGTGAATGAAGATGTGAACCCCAACAATCTGCCCTCGGTCATATCCATTGTTAACAAAGGCTGACAATTACATTCACAAATCACCGCTGGCTCCCCTAGAGTCCTGGAGGATGCCTTTATGTGTGACTCTGACAATAAATAAGGTGGCCGTCGATGCCGCCTTGGTTGACACTGGAGTGTCTATAAATGTGTGCCCCCTAAGCACTCTACGGTTTTGCAACATCTCTGAGCGCCGCTTGCAGCCAACTCCCACTACTATAGCGGCTTATGACAATTCCCGGCGAGCCTGTCATGGTGTTGTCTCCCTACAAGTAGAACTAGGCCCACTCATGATGACCGTAGACTTCTATGTGCTTGACATCGATCCGACTTTCAAAGCTATCTTGGGTCGGCCGTGGATCAAGGCACTAGGGGTAGTCCCCTCCACCGCACACCAATGTCTGAAGTTTCCGCTCCAAGGATGCATAGTTAAGGTCAAAAGTGCGGCAACTACCCATACTGTGGAGGCCATTGAGAAAATCATGTCGGCGGTCTGGCCGTCTAATAAGCCCATCATTTTGGTACTTGATGTAAATTATCCATGGGCTTACACCTTCTCCTCTAGCCGCCAAACTGTGTCCCCATCATTGGCTGCTATCAGAAAAGGTATCCCGTCAAACACCAAGGGCTGGAATATCATGATCAAAATTGGCTATCAAGCCGAAAAAGGTCTTGGAGCTCACCTCCAAGGGAGAACTCAGGTCATCACCAATTCCAAGCAAATCACAAGGCGTGACCTAGGATACACAAAAGAACTCAAGCCATGGACAACCTACTCATCAACTCAAAAAATAGACCAAGAACCTCTCACCTGGACATTATATGATCACTTTGTCAGGGGACCCATACAGCCAGGATACAACACTGTTAGGATAGAGGCATCCACATTTGCATATCAAGTTCTGGAGCCCCAGTGGCCCGGCAAGAAGAAGAAGGCCGAAGAAGCAGAGGCAGAAGAGTCAAGCTTAGAAGACCTAATATCGGCACTCAATATTTTGTTCCAGGATGGTGATCTCACACGGCCCCCGACAGTGGTAGAATCAGCAACATCAGCATCAGCAACCACCTCCAAGTGACAGTTGCTTGGGTATGGTGAGGATTTTGAAGTTTTAAACCCCATCAATCCGGTGGACGAGTTCTGGCCAGGGCATCCCCGGCCTTCTAGTTATTCTGTGTTTTCAATCTTTGTTTCTAAATTCTCCTTCATCCCTCTTTCTCCTCCTCTTATTCTCCAATTCTTCTCTGACACTCTCAATGCACTAGCTACTTCCTCACCCCATTTCATCCTTTCTTTTAATGGCTCTGTTCTCTCCTTCTCCCGATCCCTTCAAATGTAGGGTAGTTTGTTTTCCTTCTTAGGTTAGTATGCTGGGTTTAATTAAAAAAAAAACAAAATGCTATTCCTCCTTGTTCTCCTCGACAATCGTACAACGATCCCCGTCTTTCCTTCCCTTTCTTAAGACGACGATCCCCGTCGTTCCTTTCCCCTTCGTCAGATGGTGATCCCCGTCCTTCCCCCCTCTAAGCAGCAATCTCAGATTCCATTTCCATTGCAATCCCCACTTTTCGACGGCAATCCCCGTCACTCCCCGCTTTCAAACTCTCAGACAGCGATCCTCGTTTCCATGTTCCCCCGCTCTTGACGGCGATCCTCGTCACCCGCACACTCCCCTTTCCTCTGACGGAGATCCCTGTCACCTCCTTGCTTTCTTCCTCAGCGGTGATCCCCGCCCTTCTTTCTCCCTCTGCTTGAGCGGCGATCCCCGCTCCCTGACCAGCATGGTCATTTTGGATGCTCTGGGTGAGGGGCCTTTTGTTCCCCTGCACCCCAACTCTGTTGCAGGCACCCTGAGCTTGGGTGGCCTGCCTCTGCCTCCAGACCCATCGGAGGACTCCCGCGGCCGTGCCGCACCCCTTCCTTTCCCTTCCAATAAACCTCTGGACACTTCTCCAGAGTCCTCTGTAAATATCAACTCTAGTTTAAGTTCAAGGGTAGAATCTAGAAAGTCCCCATCTCCGTCTAGGAAGAGTAAGGGTAGTGGAATACCCCATAGATATTTTGTGGATCTGGTACAAAGGTGTGGCACTCTTCTGGCTGTCGAAGAGTTTATCCAAGAACCAGTCATTCTAAACATAGAAGCTCAGCACGAAGAGGAAAGGCTAGACGATGGATTTGAGGTATATGAAATCTTAACTGAGGAGGACCCAATGGATGAGGAAGACGGTGAAATAGAGGATGCTACCGAGATGTATGCAAGTGGAATGAGGAGATTTGATGAACCGACATTGGCAGTCGACGAACCTACGAAAGAGGTAAATATTGGGACAGAAGAAGAACCCAGGCTCTTGACCATAACTTCCAATCTCCCTCCTGAGGAAGAAGAGGTGCTCATAGAAATGCTAAGGGAGTACGAGGACTCTTTTGCCTGGTCGTATGATGACATGCCCAACATTGACCCCGAGTTAGTGGAACATAGCTGATCTTGAAGCCAGAGGCAATAGCCGTTAAACAAAAATTGAGGCGTTTCCTTCCCCACATTACTTTGAAGATGAAAGAGGAGATCACTAAACAAAAACAAAGCTAGTCATCCGTGTAGTCCTCTATCCTTTGTGGGTGGCCAATATAGTCCCGGTAATGAAGAAGGACGGGAGAGTCCTGATCTGTATAGACTTTCGGGACTTGAATAGGGCATGTCCAAAGGACGATTTCCCATTACCTCATTTGGATGTTTTAATTGATAACACCGCTGGGTTTGAAACCCTCTCATTCATGGACGGTTACTCAGGATATAATCAAATCCGTCTAGCACCGGAGGACCAAGAGAAAACCTCCATCACCATGCCATGGGGAACTTATTGCTATGTGGTCATGCCATTTGGATTAAAGAATGCCGACGCCACTTATCAAAGGGTAATGTTAGCAATCTTCCACGATAGGATTCATATTGATGTCGAGGTTTACGTGGATGATATTGTGGTGAAGTCTCAGACCCAAAGTGAACATTCCTCCATGCTTGCCAAAGTGTTTTGGCGCGCACGAGAATACCAATTGAAGATGAATCCGAAGAAGTGCGTATTTGGGGTTTCCTTAGGCAAGCTGTTAGGGTTTATAGTTAGCAAGTGGGGGATTCAAATAGACCCAAACAAGGCCATGGCAATAAATGAGATGCCTCCTCCTAAGAACATATCTGAGCTTCGAGGACTGATTGATTGACTACAGTTTATAAGGAGATTCATATCTCAACATTCTCAAAGATTTCGTCCTTTCTATGAACTTTTAAAAAGAGGAGCCAAATTCGAATGGAATAATATGCCAGAAGCCTTCAATGAGCTCAAGAGTTATCTTATGAATCCGTCCGTGCTGCAGGCGCCCGTCCCAGGGAAACCCCTTATCCTATATCTGTCAACAATTGAGGACTCCCTAGGAGCTATCCTTGCACAACATGATGATTCTGTCAAGAAAGGGCAGTCTACTACCTATCTAGGCTCTTCAATCCCTCCGAGCTCAAGCTCACCACAATGGAGAAAACATGTGCAGCGCTGGTGTGGGTAGTGCAGAAATTGAAGCACTACTTCCTAGCCCATTAGGTGAGCGTGATTTCTATAATGGAACCTATTAGGTATCTCCTGGAGCAGCCAGTCCTCTCCGAAAAATTGGCACGTTGGCAGAGCTTCTGATCTCAATTCGATATCACCTTTGTAGTCCAAAAGGCTATAAAAGGATATGCCATTACTGAGCACCTTGCTCACCTTCCTCTTCCTCATAGTGACATGATTCAGGAAGGATTTCCTGATGAAAACCTGTCACTCATCTCTCGCGAGCCCTTCTGGTCACTCCATTTCGATGGAGCTCTCAACTCTAGGGGATGGGGCATAGGTGCTATCTTGCTCACCCAAGACGGGATCACAATTCCACTAGCCTATCAACTATAATTCCCCGCCACTAACAATGTCTCCGAGTACGAGACTCTCCTAGCCGGTCTAAAGCTTGCCTATCTCTTAGGCGCGTGCCATCTCAAGATCATAGGAGACTCTCAACTCGTCCTTTGGCAGGTCCATTCTACCTACTGCACTTGTGACCCTAAGCTCAAGCCTTATCAAGATTTGGTCACTCTCCTAGCCAAGCAATTCCGTAAGCTCATCTATATTCACACTCCTCGCTCTCAGAACATTATGCCGATGCCCTGGCATCTCTGGCCTCATCTCTCTCCTTCCCCCTCAGTTGCAGTGCTGAGACTATTATTGTCCAGAGTTAGAAGCCCCCTACACTCAAGATCCTTGGTTCAATAACCTCAGGACCTCCTTAGTCTTGAGGAGGAGAGAAGAGAAGCGAAGGAAGTAATGCTTGTGGAGCTAGGAGAAATAATGGAGGAAGAAAGGCCATGGTACCACGAGATTGAGCAATACTGCAAGGACGGTACCTTCCCAGAGGAAGCTGAAGCTGAAGCTGAAGATAGGAGAGCCATCTGTAGAGCGGCGCTAAGTATACCATTGTTGGAGAAGTGTTGTATAAGACGCGCTCTAAACATGATGCTCCTCAGATGTTTGTCGGACGAAGAGCCTAGAAGGTAGTGGAAGGAGCCCACTCCAGTGAGTGTGGAGGGCATGTGAATAGCCAAATGTTAGCTAAGAAATCCTTAGGCAGGGCTATTCCTGGCCGACCCTAGAAGAAGATTGTGCCATCTACGTCCGAAGGTGTGTTAAGTGCCAACTCCATGCCGATAAGATCCATGATGCATCTTCCTCCTTGCATCCACTTTCCTCTCCTTGGCCATTTTCCATGTGGGCCTTTGATATCATTGGATCTCTGGTGATCCCAATGCTCAAATCAAACAAAACCTTTCATTCTCAATGCTACTGAATACTTCACCAAGTGGGTGAAGCTGAAGCATTTGCAGAAATCAAAGGCTCAACCGTGTGCCAGTTCATCATGAAGAACATCATCTCGCAGTTTGGAGTGCCAAGCGGCATCGTCATCGACAATGGACCCCAGTTCATATCTCAAGAGCTTCAAAACTTATGTAAGAAATTCAACATTTCTTTGCATCATTCGTCTACGTATTATCCACAGGGCAATGGTCAAGCTGAAGCCATAAATAAAACACTTTTGAAAATTCTAAAGAAAACTTGTGAGTCTCATAAATTTGCTGATTGGCCTGAGAAATTAATTGAGGCTCTATGGGCCTACCGTACCTCCGTCAGCACGCCCACAAGGCAAACTCCCTTTTCACTTACTTATGGGATGGAGGCGGTATGTCCATATGAGATCCTCATTCCTTCACTAAGGGTGCAGTTGGACAAAGAACTTAACCTCGATGAACATCGAGAGGCATTACTTACACAGTTGGAACTCCTAAACGAGCGGCGTCTGGCCGCAGCTGATCATATGCTTTCATATCAAAATAGACTTTCAAGATCTTTTCAAAAGAAAGTGATTGAACACAAATTTCAAGAAGGAGACATGGCCTTTAAGCGAATTTTCGTAAAACCTGGAGGTCTTAGGTCGAAATTGCAAGCAATTGGGAAGGCCGTACCTCATTAAGGATGTGTACTTTGGGAACGTGTATAGGCTAGTAAATGCCGAGGGTGAGGAGCTCTCTCACCCGTGGAATGGGTTGTACCTTAAAAGATTCTACCCTTAATAAAAGATTTTCGATAGTGGCGCCATTTGCAAAGGTACGCTAGCTGTCATGAGTTTCACATCCGTCTTATTACTGTTAGGTACCCCCCGAGTTTAGCCAACACACACAACATGGCAACCCGTGGTCAATTTCCCTTAGACACAAGTGTTCCTACGTAGCCCTAGTATAGGAGAGTGAAGGTCTTTTCTTTATTGCTCGGACAAGGTCTAGGGGAAAAAGGACGCTGACTTGAAGACAAATGAGGGTGTAAACCACGTGTGTATGAAGTCTCAAAGAGAGACGGTTAGTCTGAAAGAAAGAAGAAATAACAAAATAATGACAAATTAGTAAAAGAAAAATGAGAATAGGGACATGGCAAAGAGTGACAGTACAGTTCCCCGCGGGACGCCCTTGAGCCCGGTCGTACGCATGCCCCAAATAAAAGAAAAGACCACAAAGTCTCTGAATAACAGATGGAATCCATGTGAGATACACCCTCGTGAGTCAAACAAGCCAGTATCCCAAGCACCGATGCCAAGTCTTACCCCCCCCTTAAGTCTTCCTATCCCCACTAATGACCGAAGCATTCCCACACTTGGTCTATGTATGAACACTAGTGACTAGGGGCGATCAGCCATAAGGCAGCCAAAAAAAAAAAAAAAAATAGATGCACACTACACCCAAAGGGTATTTAACAGCGTAAGATGAGAGGTGAGGTTCACGGCTAATTCCTCAAATGCAAAGGTGTCGCTAGAGAAAATTCCAAAATCCAAAAAAATCAGGAAATTCTAAATAAAAAAAATCAAAAAATCCCAAAACCCAAAAAAAAATCAAAAAAAATCTCAAAATCCAAAAAATCAGAAATAAAAAAAATCAGAAAATCCCAAAATCCAAAAAAATAAAAAATTCTCAAATCCAAAAAAAAAAATAGAAAATCTCAAAATAAAAAATAGAAAATAAAAAAAAATCATAAAATCACAAAAAATAAAAAAATCTTAAAATTCCAAATTTTCAAAATAAAAAAATGCACATATCGCTTTCTTTTAGCATGCATTATTTCCATTTACTTTCCGCCTATTTAATAAGGCTCAGCCCCTTGAGTGTTATGAAGTCGAAGTCTTTCCTTGCTTAATGCAAGGGGCTGAGCCTAAGAGTAGATCTAACCTGTTTCGCTAAGTGTGCAAGGGCAAAACTTTTGAACAACACAATGATGTACTCAGTTTTCTCTCTCTCTCTCTCTCTCTCTCCTCACACACACACACACACACACACACACACACACACTCTCTCTCTCTCTCTCTCTCTCTCATATCACACTCATGTCAATTACAATTCATTCATTTAATCACAAACATTGGCAAAGTTAAAATATCCACTAAAGATAAGCATCATGTAGAAAGATAAGGGGGAGGTGGCTCACAAGCTCCTCACTGTCCACCATCACTCTCCCTGGATCCCTCCTGCATCTTGGGTGGCAGTGGCATCTCGCCACCACCCCTACCGCTCCGAGCACTCGCCTCTCCTGCCAGGCGTCTCTCCTCATCCTCGTTCCTCCTATGACTAGAGGAACCAACTAAATACTGTCTAACCGAGGCACCACTTGCCCCGCTCACACCGCTCATGCTCCTACTCCTACTCCGAGCAGCCTGACTCATGGTCGTCACTATACCCCGAAGCTCCTCAATCATAATCTACTGCGTTGCCACCTCGGTGCGCTGTCGGGTCAACCCCGCCTGATCTGCTGGTGGCCCCTGCGTGCACAATGTCACCATCTCCATCGACAGCTCTCCCACCCGGGACAACGCCGCATCCAGCTGCGAGCGTAACCGGGCCACCTCCGCTATTGTCATCTCCGCCTCCGTGTGCCACCGAGTCGCCTCCGCTGATGATGGCCCCGCCTGTGTGCATAGCTAGTTTGCCTCAGCTGCCGCCGTCTCCATCTGGAAGTGCTACTGAGTGATCGACGCTGCCGCCGCATCGTCCTGCTCTCGCCAGTGGGTCGCCTGACCAGTGGTGGTCCTGAGCTCTGTCACCTGTGAAAAGCATGTCAGTGCCAATTCTGAATCAAATGGAGATCAAGTCAATGTCACACTTACCCTCTCTGCCAGCTCTGTCTCTACCAGCTCTATCTCCGCCTCCTCGGCTCTCCTCACTGCGCTAGTCAGCTGGTCCGCTAGATCTGAGTGAGGCGCCTCTGCTGCTGCTCGAGATGAGTACGCCCCTGCCTGTGACGCCCTCAGTCTCGCCAACTCCGCATGCTGCACATAGAACACTCGTTAATTCATCAATAAGCTGAAATTATCGGTAAGCTACTAAAGTCTGAGTAAGTACTTACCAGCTACTCTGTCTCTCTCCGAGCCGCTTCTCGATCATGTACTGTGGAGTGCAGCAAGGCCTGGAGCGAGGCGATCTGCCCGGCCACGTCCACCTGCAAGTCATCAAACTGTGTCAGCTCAATTCAATTCAAATAATGAATCACAAGGTCTGAGTTTAGAAGTTTTACCTTTCGCCTCGCGCCCTTGTAGACCATCGCGCCATATTTCAAGGCAAAGGACTGCAGGTAGGCATCGTCTGACTCGGCAATGGACCGAACTCGTCTGCCTCGATGCTTCCAATCTGCGACCTGCTCGCGGGCCCTCTCGCACCAGTTTGTGGTGTCATGGAGCCCCCAGAAGCTCTGGCCAGACCGAGGGGTTCGGCCTCGACTGGGGAACTCCACGGCACTCTGGCGGAGGCCGAGGGACCTTTGAGTCAGGTGCAGGTGGAGAGGTAGCACAAGGTTAAAAGCATGGACCCACAGCGCCCTACCGAAGTAGGGTCAGGCCTGCTACAACCAGGGCTATCCCTCGTCCCCCTCCTCTAGGTATGGCTTCCAGACCACCTACACATCAAAAGCACATCTTGTTAGTAGCCGAGCACTTAAATAAATCAAATTGAACAAAGAGAGAGGGTAGGATACTCACATCTAGCTGAGGGTAGACGTCGATTGCATCCTAGATGGACGCCAGCTGCTCCTCCAAGGGGTGTGTGTCTCTGCACAGCACCCAGCGCCGAGCTAGGGGCACGAGGCCCAGTCGCTCCAGGGTCCCCCTCCGCAGGCCGAGGAGGTGGTGATAGGTCCAGACCTGAATGAACATGAAGCCATAGTCAGATCACAGTTGTAATATAAAGGCAATTCATGTGAAAAGAGCAAAAGAGGAGAGGGGTACCTGTAGGAAGGGGAAGAAGCCGCTGATTGATGTCTGCCTGTCGGAGGAGCCCAAGCTCTCGAACTGATGCGCCAGGAATGCAGCTCCCCACGCATAGTCCCCCACCTAGTCCAAGTTCTCTAGCAGTGGCAGGAACTGGCAATGGACCGCGTCACCCCTCGTGGCAAACAAGAGTCTACCAAGACAGAACGTGAGGAAGCGCCGCAAGTCCAGATCTGCCTGTGCCCTAGGCACACTAGCTAGGGTCTCCCTGTAGCCCCTCGCCAGCCTCTCGAGCTACTCATCCACTGTCTCTCCCACCACCCTGCCAGTCTGAGCCAGCCCTAAGCTGTCCTGCAGATCTACCCTGGGGATGAGAGAAGACCTAGGACCTACAGTTAGATCTAGAAACTTGTGAGCTATACCCTGATAGCATGGGTAGGTGAATCCGCTCACTGAATGCCCATACACCCTCAGGCCCGTGATCCTTCTCACATCCTCCTGGCTGGGGATCATATGTCCCCATGGAAACATGAAGGCAGTCACCTCTGTGTCCCACCTACTGTGCAGGGCCTGGGTGAGAGGGGCGTCCGCCCTCATCCTCTCCATCCTCAACACTTCGCCGAACCCCATATCATTTAATCTCCCTCTCTGATACCCTGGGATTGCCAGATACACTGCCAGGACTAGAAACCAAGAGACCCGGGCCCTCATTTCTCCTTGCAACCACCAAAAGAAATAATTAGTCAGCACACCCATTCACTTCTTTAGCCCTCGGCTGAGGTCGCGGCGATCAAGCGTGTTGCGACCTTGTCACGACGCCTTGATGCACCGCGACATGGTCGTGACGCCCAAGTGGACCGCGACCTTGTCGCGACGGCCATTGGCCGACGCGACAATGTCATGGCCCTTGTCCCCGTCGTGACTAACATTGTCACGACGGGGCAAGCCGTAGCATTCTCAGACGCGAACCAACCGAAACTCCCTTTGTCTGATGGCCGTCTTCCTGGGCATCATGCCCTACATTGTCCCTCGTTGGGGTCTTCCCCATTCCATCCACACCATCAATCCAAGGTTTAGGGTGCCGGGAACCTACCTTTTTCATGGCTGCCTCTCGCGCCATCGCTGCCGCCTCCAAATCGACCGCCAGAGCTTCCTCCTCTACCATCTCGATCATCGAGATCTCCTCCTCCATTGGGGCACCGCCTCGCGCTGCTGGGCACCGCACCCCTAGTCGATGGTCGCTTTCTCCTTCCGTTGCCGGGGGAGCCACCACCGCCGCAGCTTCCTTCCATCACCTTGGGAGATTGAGAGGGAAGAAGAGGGAGAGAGAGGGAAGGTGAGAGAGTAGGAGAGAATGCAAAGAGAGTGAGTGTAACGTCGTGTGCTTTTCGGATCCATGCGGATCATGTGTGTGTTGGTGGTGTAGGCCGTTGTGAGGCCAATGTGAGTTGGTTGTGTGGTGTGGATGTGTGGTTTGAGCAGGTAAGGTGCAGGTTTGGTTCTAAAATGAAATAGAACCTGCTGCAGTTCAGTTGGAGTTGGCGGCCAGGTATGGCCGTTGACCTGTTGGCGTCCAGGTATGTGGTCGTTTACTGCATGATCTCGGCGGCAGTATCTGTGGACGTTTATAGTGGCAGTTGTTCTTGGCGGCATAGGGGTTGACGCCAACCTGAGAATGATGCAGGTTATAGGCTCACCTGAGGGCAGGTTTCCTACCCTGTTCTCAATCCCCCTTGCCCCAGCTTGTTGCCCCAGTGTTCCTAAAGCTTCCAACAGGTACCGAAGGGTGGTTGGACGATCGTAGAACGCGTGGCGTTGCTAAATTGCGCGAGGAAACCTCGTGGCGTGGTGCAATTCCCGTGGGACCTCGCCGAGGGTTCGGTGTGAACTGAGAGATTGCGGGAGGTTCTAGTGTGTTCTGAGGTAGGGGACGAACCCGGTTAACTCCGTAGAAACATAAAACACGACGTAACCACCTGAATTAGCATGATAATGCATTTTCGGATAAAGTTGCACCATACGGGATAATGGGTGGTTTGAGTAATTTAGCAAGCAAAGCATGTTGTAATGGGTTTTTTGGGTTCTGGCATGTTAAAGGAATTGTTTATGTATGTTTTTCTGTAGTTAAAATGGCTGAAAACCCATAGAATCAGATTAGGTTCTGCAGGGTTTGAGGCCGAAGAACTTGGCGTCAACATCGTTTGTCGCCAAGCTCCTCAGCCAGGATGTAGACGGCCAGATCCCTTGCCGTTGACTTCTTGTTAGCGTAGTCGATGTTGTCGCCTACTGGTTGTAAACAGAAATGACTAATTATGGTATTTATCGATAATGCTTGTGCGTTGGTACCTGAAGTGCACTAAGTGCACTGAGCCTTCGTGTTTAGCATACAAGGTACTTACTTTCGTGGCTGCGCGTTATTTCGCGAGTCCAGTTGAGTTCACGTGTAGTGGACTGTTGTTACTTGTGGTTTACGTGAGGTTTCACGTGGTTTGTGTGTGACGTGCACGTGGTTCTGTGTACGTGGCAAGTAGTACGAGCCTACCGTGGTTACCTCTCCAGTTGGGTGCCCCAGGTTCTTTGTGAGCCAGGCTTTAGCTCGGGGCTTTGTCCCGTACTTGTGTTGTACCGTCGAGGTCTGTGTCGTCTGACCTGGACACCCTCACTCCTGTGTTTGAGTTGCACGTTCGGCTGAGGGAAAGACGACAGTGGACAGTGACACTTGTTTGTCTTTAGTCACTTGTAGCGCGCTCGTAGTTGGGGGTACGGACACCAGTAGACGTACTGGACCCCAGCTAGTCCTTTTCCAGTGCCTCACTCTAGAGAGTTCCGGGCCAGGATCTCTAGAGGTGTCAGGCATGGGCCTGTGACCGTGTGGTCTGTAGGTGGTGGTGTTTGGTTGGTCTCCACAGTTTTTTGGCTTTTTCACGTGGAGCGGCAGCTGGACCTTTCGTCCGTGGCTGCGAGACTGAGAGGTAGACCTGTGTTAGCTTGTCCGAGTCAGTTACTGGTGTCGCGAACCAGTTCACGTGGCTCGTGTTTGGCTGTCTCTACTTTAGCTTGTACACCTGTACTGGTTTTCCGTTTAATTATTACAGTTGTTTCTCGTGGACGGTAGACGGTGAGTACTTTTACAGCTTTAATATTCTGCTTAGGTATTCTATAAATTGTTGTTATTGTTTACTGCTTTCGTACCTATGGTTTTGGTTTGCTCGGTGTTGGGGGAGTTCCCTACTGAGCCAGTGACTAGAGAGGCTCACCCCTACCCCCACAAGTGAGAGCGAGGAGGACGTTTCATGACCGTCGTCTAGTTCAGAGCCGCGTCGTAGCGGTACAGGGTCGGTACCTCTAGCTGTGTAGTGGCAGCTCCAGCAGTGTAGTGTAGTTTAGTTAGTTGTTTACTTTCTTCAGTTGTACCTCGGGGTATGCCCCAGGCTCTTGTACTTCTTTCAGTTTTTAGGAAATTTGGCTATGTAAACTGTGAATTATATATAAATTGTGTGTTCCTTTGTGTTTACACGGACTGTGGTTTGGTATCCCTTGCGAGGCTTCGGCCCGTTCGCGGGAGGCGGACTCGGAACAAGTACGTTATTGGTTTAACGGGCTTGGCCGAGGTGTTCCGCCACAGTTGGTATCAGAGCAAGGTCCGTGTTAATATAAGGGAATTAGAAGGATAAATAGCCTTATTTCGGTCTTTGAACACTGCTGGTAGGGACCCTGGTTTTTGATAATTTATTGTTTGATTTTTGGTTGGTGTTTTGCTTATGTAGAAATTTCTGGAATGGCTGATAGAAGAGATTGGGGTGGTAGAGGAAATGATCCAGAGGAGAGTACCCAGCGTATGATTGAAAGAATCTGGGAAAGCCTTACGGATATCCGGGCAAGAATGGATCAGCAGGCGCCAGTACCACCAGTTGTAGTACCACCTGGAGATGGAGAGGCTGTACCTGTAGCAGTTCCGCCAAGAGTAGAGGTGCCTTTTGCAGCACCTGTGCCACCACCACCACTAGTGCTGATAGTAGAGGAACCAGTGATGCAGGTGGAGAAATTTCTGAGATTGCAGCCGCCTACTTATTCAGGAAGGCCGAATCCAGATACCGCAGAGCACTAGGTTCATGAAATTGAAAGAGTTTTTGCAACTATGAGGTGTCCGGCAGCAGATAGAGTTGTGTTAGCGCTTATCAGTTGAGGGGTTTTGCGTTGGAATGGTGGCGACTGAAGATGCAGACCTCCTTTGCAGGTAGGACAGAGGAAGCCATCACTTGGCCGGAATTCTCGATATTAATGATACATTCTTTCCAATCCAAGTGCAGCAAGTAAAAAGAGAGCAGTTTCGACTCTTCAGCAAGGTAATTCTTCAGTTTTGGATACCAGATGAGATTTATGGCACTTAGCCGTTATGCGCCATATGTGGTTTCAGATAATAATATGATGGTTGAGTATTTCATCAGAGGCTTAGAGTTGGAATTGCAGGATGCGATAGTACCTCTTATGTGTAAGACAGTGGAAGAGGCAGCTCAGAGAGCACTACTTTAGAGAGGTCTATTTGGACTCGTCAGGTGGGCGAGTCAGGTTCAGGTAGTTTCCGGCTACCGCAGCAGTCGGTGGGTGTGAGTAAGGGTAAAGCACCAGCAGGACCTTCTTCATCAGGCTTTGATAAATGGGGCTAGAAATTAAAGCAAGCATTTAAAGGCAGAGGAAGAGGATGGGGAGGTCGTCCGCAGTTTCAGCAGGGCCGAGGTAGACCTGAGGTGGAGGAGTCGCAGCAGAGTACTGCCAAGCAGCCTATTACTCCACCAGGGTATCAGTGTTATAATTGTAATCAGCCGGGACATTTGATCCGCAATTGTCCCTATCCGAGAGAATATGGATTTGAAGAGGTTGTAGCAGCATAGCAACCTCAGCAGTTTCAGCAGCCACAGTCAGGTCGTGGCAGAGGAGTACCGCAGCAGCAAGGAAGAGGCCGGTTATGGTTATCACCTGAGCCCAGGCGGAGGCATCGAATATGATAGAAGGTACTTTACCCCTTTATGAATATTCAGCAAGAGTTTTATTTGATTCGGGTGCCTCTCATTCTTTTATTCCGAAGAATTTTTGGATTGTATAGCTCATCCTTTAAAGAGAAGTCTTGTGAGTTAGTAGTGGAGGTTCCTTCAGGTGAGTTTCTACTCACTTCGAGCTATATAGATGAAGCTCCTGTTATGATTGAAGGGAACCAGATGCCGGGTCGGTTATATGCCCTGCGGTTGTCAGATTATGATATTATTTTGAGTATGGATTGGCTTGAAATGTATGGAGCAATGTTAGATTGCAGAAAGAAAATGATCAGATTTTGTCATCCTAATGGTGCAGTATTTGAATATCAAGGTATGCCTTTTTATACCTCAAAGTTTCTAATTTCTGCTATTAAAGTTAGAAAGTTGATAAATGATGGGTGTGTAGCTTATTAGCCTCGGTAAGTCTGGTAGAAGCCAGTCACCAGTGTACAATTCCCGTGGTTAGGGAATTTGCTGATGTTTTTCTCTTGTGGATTTGCCTGGTTTAGCTCCACATAGAGAGGTGGACTTTACTATTGAGTTGCTGCCAGGTACCATGGCAATTTCTAAGCTCCATATCGGATGGCACCAGCAGAGCTTAAAGATTGAAAAAGCATTAGAAGAATTGTTGCAGAAAGGTTTTATTAGACCGAGTCATTCCCCGTGGGGAGCGCCGGTTTTATTTGTGAAAGAAAGATGGAAGTTTTCGGATGTGTATTGATTATAGAAAGTTGAATGATGTGACATTAAGAATAAGTACCCGTTGCCGAGGATAGATGATCTATTTGATCAGTTACAATCAGCACAAGGTGTTTTCTAAAATTGATTTGAGGTTCGGGTACCATCAATGTGAATAAAGAAGATATAGATAAGACAGCTTTAGAACCAGATATGGTCACTATGAGTTTGTGGTTATGCCTTTTAGGTTGACTATGCTCCTGCAGGTTTTATGGATCTGATGAATAGAATTTTTTATCCATATTTAGATCAATTTATTGTGATCTTTATTGATGATATTCTAATTTACTCAGCATCGAAGAGGAGCATGCATCTCATTTGAGGTTTACTCTGCAGTTGCTAAGAGATAAGCAGTTGTTTGCCAAATTCAGTAAGTGTGAATTCTGGTTGAAGGAAATTCAGTTTTTGGGTTGGTCATGTTATTTCAGCTAAAGGAATAGCAGTGGACCCGAGCAAAGTGGAAGCTGTGTCAAGGTGGGGAGTGCCTAAGATAATAACTGAAATTAGAAGTTTTCTGGGATTAGCAGGCTATTATAGGCCTTCATTCAAGATTTTTCTAAGATTGCAGCACCTATGACTAGATTGACCAGGAAAGGGGTGCCTTTTGTGTGGTCCGGTGAATGTCAGAAGAGTTTTATGGAATTGAAGAAGAGACTTACTTCAGCACCTATACTGACATTACCGGCAGGTGGTGGTTTTGTGCTGTATACTGATGCTTCAAGGAGAGGACTTGGCGCAGTGCTTATGCAGCATGGTAAAGTGATAGCTTATGCGTACAGGCAATTGAAGCCAGCAGAGGAGAATTACCCCACTCATGATTTGGAATTAGCAACAGTTGTATTTGCTTTGAAAATGTGGAGGCATTATCTGTATGGCGAGATATTTGAGATCTTTACGGATCATAAAAGTTTGAAGTATATCTTCTCGCAGAAGATTTGAACCTTCGCCAGGGCAGATGGATTGAGTATTTGAAGGATTATGATTTCAGTTTGGCTTACCACCGGGTAAGGCCAATGTTGTAGCTGATGCCTTGAGCAGAAAGCATATATGAATCTAATGATGATTAAGAATGGAAGTTGTATGAAGAAGTAGTAGAGAATTCCTTGTATGTGCCAGTAGTCAGCGACGGCGGTACTAGCTGCTAGTGCTGTAGAGCCATCTGTATTGACAGATTATTGAGGCTCAGAAGCAGATGCAAGTTTAGCTGAAATTGTGAAAATGGAAGGAGTTTCCATTGATGATAATTGTGTGGTCAGGCTCAGAGGCAGGTTGTTTGTCCAGCTGAAAGAGAGGTAAGCAGCGTTATTAGAAGAAGCTCATAAATCCAGGTACACTATCCATCCGGGTAGTACTAAAATGTACCACGATTGAGAAAGCATTTCTGGTGGCCTCATATGAAGAAAGAAATATGGGTATTTGTCCGCAATTAAAGCAGAGCATCAGAAGCCTGGAGTTTATTGCAACCGTTACCCATTCCACAGTGGAAATGGGATGATATTGCCATGGACTTTGTGGCAGGTTTACCAAGGTCGAGTTCAGGACATAATGGAATATGGTATTTGTTGACAGATTGACCAAAGTGTGCAGACTAGTGCAGTAGTATGTCTTGGACAGTGGACATTGGCAAATATTTATGTTGAAAGAATTGTTCCACTGCATGGTATTCCGAAGACTATTGTGTCTGATAGAGATCCAAGATTTACTTCTGGTTTTGGAGAAGTCTGTAAAGAGTAATTGGTACAGAGTTGAGGTATAGCTCCGCTTATCATCTCCAGACAGATGGTCAGACAGAGAGGACCCAGACAATTGAAGATATGTTGCGAGCTTGTTGTTTAGTTGGGGAGGTAGCTGGGAGCATCATTTGGGAATGGTTGAATTTGCCTACAATAATAGCTATCATACCAGTCTGGGATGGCACCGTATGAAGCTTTATATGGAAGGCCATGTAGAACCCCATTGAACTGGCATGAAGTAGGAGAAAGGCAATTAGTGGGTCCTGAATTGATTCAGCAAACCACAAAAGTGGTAAAGCTTATTAAAGAAAAATTGCAAGCAGCTCAAAGTAGGCAAAAGAGTTATGCAGATGTGCGGAGGAGACCACTCCAGTTTGAGGTGGGAGATTTTGTTTTCTTAAGGGTTTCCCCTAGAAAAGGTATCATGAGGTTTGGCAAGTCTGGAAAGTTGAGTCCAAGGTATGTGGGACCTTTTCAGGTGATCGAAAGAATTGGGGAAGTAGCTTATAGGCTGGATTTGCCAGCTGATTTTGCAGATGTGCATGATAATTTCCATGTCTCTATGTTGAGAAAGTGTATTGAAGATCCAGCTCAAATAATTAGATATCAAGGTGGTGATCTGAGACCGGACATGACTATGCCAGAGTATCCGGTGAAGATCACAGATCGAAAGATAAAGAAGCTGAGGAATAAAGAAATTGAGTTGGTTAAAGTGAGATGGGAAAATAGGTTGGGTGGTGAGGATACCTGGGAGTTAGCCGAGGAAATGGCTAAAGGGTATCCCTATCTGTTTATGTAAGCCTTTGTATTTTTTTTTAGATGATAGTGCTTGTAAAAATGTATATGTTTAAGTTGTTTGACTTTGAATTGTGTTATGAATTTCGAGGTCAAAATTTTCTTTTTAGATGATAGTAATGTAACGTCGCGTGCTTTTCGGATCCATGTGGATCATGTGTGTGTTGGTGGTGTAGGCCGTTGTGAGGCCAATGTGAGTTGGTTGTGTGGTATGGATGTGCGGTTTGAGCAGGTAAGGTGCAGGTTTGGTTCTAAAATGAAATAGAACCTGCTGCAGTTCGGTTGGAGTTGGCAGCCAGGTATGGCCGTTGACCTGTTGGCGTCCAGGTATGTGGTCGTTTACTGCATGATCTCGGCGGCAGTATCTGTGGACATTTATAGTGGCGGTTGTTCTTGGCGGCATAGGGGTTGACGCCAACCTGAGAATGATGCAGGTTATAGGCTCACCCGAGGGTAGGTTTCCTACCCTGTTCTCAATCCCCTTTGCCCCAGCTTGTTGCCCCAGCTTCCAACAGGTACCGAAGGGTGGTTGGACGATCGTAGAACGCGTGGCGTTGCTGAATTGCGCGAGGAAACGTCGTGGCGTGGTGCAATTCCCGTGGGACCTCGTGGAGGGTTCGGTGTGAACCTGGAGATTGCGGGAGGTTCTAGTGTGTTCTGAGGTAAGGGACGAACCCGGTTAACTCCGTAGAAACATTAAAACACGTAACCACTTGAATTAGCATGATAATGCATTTTCGGATAAAGTTTCACCATACGGGGATAATGGGTAGTTTGAGTAATTTAGCAAGCAAAGCATGTTGTAATGGGTTGTTTTGGGTTCTGGCATGTTAAAGGAATTGTTTATGTATATTTTTCTGTAGTTAAAATGGCTTGAAAACCCATAGAATCGGATTAGGGTTTCTGCAGGGTTTGAGGCCGAAGAACTTGGCGTCAACATCGTTTGTCGCCAAGCTCCTCAGCCAGGATGTAGACGGCCAGATCCCTTGCTGTTGACTTCTTGTTAGCGGCAGTCTATGTTGCCGCCTACTGGTTGTAAACAGAAATGACTAATTATGGTATTTATCGATAATGCTTGTGCGTTGGTACCTGAGGTGCACTAAGTGCACTGAGCCTTCGTGTTTAGCATACAAGGTACTTACTTTCATGGCTGCGCGTTATTTACGTGAGTCCCGTTGAGTTCACATGTAGTGGACTGTTGTTACTTGTGGTTTACATGAGGTTTCACATGGTTTGTGTGTGACGTGCACGTGGTTCTGTGTACGTGGCAAGTAGTACGACGCCTACCGTGGTTACCTCTCCAGTTGGGTGCCCCAGGTTCTTTGTGAGCCAGGCTGTTAGCTCGGGGCTTTGTCCCGGTACTTGTGTTGTACCGTCGAGGTCTGTGTCGTCTGACCTGGACACCCTCACTCTTGTGTTTGAGTTGCACGTTCGGCTGAGGGAAAGACGACAGTGGGACAGTGACACTTGTGTTTGTCTTTAGTCACTTGTAGCGCGCTCGTAGTTGGGGGTACGGACACCAGTAGACGTACTGGACCCCAGCTAGTCCTTTTCCAGTGCCTCACTCTAGAGAGTTCCGGGCCAGGATCTCTAGAGGTGTCAGGCATGGGCCTGTGACCGTGTGGTCTGCAGGTGGTGGGTTTGGTTGGTCTCCACAGTTGTTGGCTTTTCACGTGGAGCGGCAGCTGGACCTTTCGTCCGTGGCTGCGAGACTGAGAGGTAGACCTGTGTTAGCTTGTCCGAGTCAGTTACTGGTGTCGTGAACCAGTTCATGTGGCTCGTGTTTGGCTGTCTCTACTTTAGCTTGTACACCTGTAGTGGTTTGCCGTTTAATTATTACAGTTGTTTCTCGTGGACGGCAGACGGTGAGTACTTTTACAACTTTAATATCCTGCTTAGCTGTTCTATAAATTGTTGTTATTGTTTACTACTTTCGTACCTGTGGTTTTGGTTTGCTCGGTGTTGGGGGAGTTCCCTACTGAGCCAGTGACTAGAGAGGCTCACCCCTACCCCCACAGGTGAGAGTGAGGAGGACGTTTCATGACCGTCGTCTGGTTTCGAGCCGCGTTATAGCGGTACAAGGTCGGTACCTCCAGCTGTGTAGTGGCAGCTCCAGCAGTGTAGTGTAGTTTAGTTAGTTGTTTACTTTCTTCAGTTGTACCTCGGGGTATGCCCCAGGCTCTTGTAGTTCTTTTCAGTTTTGAGGAAATTTGGCTATGTAAACTTGTGAATTATATATAAAATGTGGTGTGTTCCTTTGTGTTTACACGGACTGTGGTTTGGTATCCCTTGCGAGGCTTTGGCCCGTTCGCGGGAGGCGGACTCAGAACAAGTACGTTATTGGTTTAACGGGCTTGGCCGAGGTGTTCCGCCATAGTGAGAGCAAGGGATAGTCGTATCGCTGGAGAGAAGGGGAATCACCGTTGCTCAGAGAGTTGTGAGCATGAGAGGGAAGAGAAGAGAGCCTTCTGTGTTTTGAATCACTCGGTTCATGTCGCGAAAGCTATAGGCGTCGCGTTAAGATCACGGCGGCCGAATAGGTCGCGACCATGTCGTGACGTATCGACCCGTCACGACCTTAAAGTGATGCCTGTTTCGGTCGTGACTTCAACTGAACTGTGCAAACAGTGAATAAAATGCTGATTTTATTGATTCAAATTGTCCATTACAACTCCTAATCATGTCTACAATCAATCAAGCTATCTTTTCAAACCCCTAACTACCACCCTTTACCCTTCTTACTACTCTCAGGCACCCAGTACTATCGGTCGGACCTTCTTCAAAGCCAGTTGATACTCGCGGGTCACATCCTCATCCTCGGTCACTTCCACTGAGATGATGCCTATGGCACACCCCTCCCATTGGACGATGGCACTCCTCACGTCCCGCTCATCCTGTTCATCATTCATCTTCTGTGCTTGGATTGACGGGTAGTGGGAGAGGGTTGGCACGACCGTGCGTGCTGCACCACACTGGAGGTAGCACCGGTCAGGGTTGTAAAGGACTAGTGCTTCGTCTCTGATCAGCCATAGAGCCAAGCCAATGCGCTGAGGGACGCGGATCATCATGTTATGGAGAAATCTCGGGCACATCTCGAACCACTCCTCTGTCATTGCCTTTAAATAAATCCTCCATTCTTTCAACCCCTTGATCATTGCCGTTACACACCATGCCTGGGTAGTCATATGAAGTGGAGCACCGACGAAGGCGAGTGGGTGATGGAGCATGCTCATGCACTTGACGGAGGGATCATCCGTCGCTTTAAAGTTGATATGCATCCCCATCCAACACTCAAGGGTGACCACGGAACCGAAGAAAGGACCGCCAGTAGCTGCAGAAGATAACCAAGCATAAAGATAGCCAAGTACAGCCTGAGAAATGCTCATACCTTCCCACACACAGCTAATGGCGCTTAGGTTGGATGCGGAGAGAAGATGATCTTGTGCGGGGAAGAGGATGACGCCACATATGCAGATAGCGGCTGCCTTGGCGATGGCAAGATAGTTTCCGGTCTTCCTCTTGCAATGGGAGGCAATCCACTGAGAGATGGGAATGAGATGGACATAGCCAGGGCTTGTCATGGTCCGCAGGTCCTCATGCTTGGTGGTGATCTCCCCGAGGATGGCCCAAGAGTTGATGGGGGCCACGATGTGCGCAATACGGTACTCCTCCCCTTTCTTGTCTTTTGGGAGCCCCAGTGTGAGCTCCAACTCCTCTAGCAGGATCGTGGCCTCGAACAAGGGAAAATAAAAGTAAGGGTCTGCGGGTGCCATAGCTCTACGAGCGCAGTGAGGCTATCCCACACATGCACCATCTTGTGGTAGTTCTTGGCCAGTGTAAGAACAATAGTCAGCTTCCACTCACACAGTAAGTTCGTAGATGCCACGGGGAGCGCATTGATCACATCCTTATTTCCATGCTATTTTAAGTTTATTTTAAATCATGTTGTGTGTTTCGAGGGGTGCGCAACCTCTTGATTACAAAAGGATCGTGGAGACGCAACATGGGTTGTCGCGATGGCCATGGTAGTCGCGACTCTAAAGGCACGTGAATGGATATGCATGGACTGTCGCAACAGCCTAGTCGGACACGATAAAGACATTAACGTGACGCTATGACTTTTCACATTAAGGGCAGTCGATGACAGAATGATTTTCTTAATGCTAATGCATCGCCTATGGCCGTCATCTTAAGAGTAATCCATGATTGATCAATTCACTCAATGCTAACGTGTCACCTATGGCCGTTGCATTAAGGACTAATGGTTGGAACCCTAGAACAAGGACTCTGCAGTGATATATGGACGAGGTAAACTTGGAATTGGGCTTAAATGGGCTCAAGAAAAGGATAACAAATAGGCTCAAGATAAGTGGCCAACCTGAGGCACACTTAAGAGAGAAAGAAATATGGTTCAACTTATAGGCCAGAATTGGGTGTCTACAGGCGCCATCAGATCTGCTCAAGATCATCCAAGCTCAAGCTCCCATCAGAAGTTTTAGTCGAAGAACATCCAATTCACACTCCTATCTCTCATCTCTATCGGACTGTTCATTCAAAATTGAATTAAACGTGTGTTGTGTGATCTGTACAAGATTTCTGTATAGATCAAGTGTTTGTGTGTTTGTGGATCAGATCAAAGCTAGAGGATCTGATCTCCTGTGGATCTATTCTAGCGTGTGTGTGTTTTTGAGACGTCGTGCTCAAGTGTGTGTATGGTCTGAGCCATCGTGCTCAAGTGTATGTGTGGTTTGAGCCGTTGAGCTCAAGTGTATGTGTTGTACTCAAGGTTTTGAGTAGTGTGGCCTCACTTTGTGAGGGGTGGACGTAGGAGTCACTAGAGGTGATTTCCGAACCACCTAAAAATCTCATGTGCATTATGGTTTGATATTTTCTCATCGTTAGATGCAAGCATAGAGATTTCGTTCACACACTACTTGTTAATTTGTTCACACACACACTATTTGAAAAAATGTTTCGCACACTTTAATCATACAAAGTGTATGAGATCTGTGGAGTTTTAATTGGATAGAACTCTTAATCTCAAAGTAATTTTTAATTACTTAAGTTTCCGCTGCTAATATATTCACCCCCCTTCTAGATTTTACCATTACTGAATATCTGATCCTACAATTGGTATCAAAGCCTAGTACTCTGTTCATCAGTTGTGATTTGGCAGATCTATTTTAGCTTCATTGTTAAATCTTTTTGTGTGCTTAATTGCTCTGATCCTACACTTGGAATAAAAGCAGGTTGATGTCTGACTTTGGTTTGATTTGATTTGATTACTTCTTTTTAGCTCTTCTGATTTGATTTGATTTGTCAATCAGAAGTGATCCTTCAGTTAACATCAGAGTCAATGCTATGTACATTAAACTTGTTTTCGCAAATCTAGTGCATCTTATGCTTATAATCATATTGTGTGATTAATTGTTCTAATCTAATGATTTGGGTTCAGAGCAGGTGCACTATACATTGTTGTTGGTGTGACAGATCTGAGATTTGGATACTTTAAGCTTTTGGATCTCTGATTTGATTTTCATAAACATCAACTGATCTGCTTGAACTATTTGATTGCTTGAATTGATCTCAATTGTGTGATCACTTGTTGATCTAATGATCAGGAGTGTTACTACAATTAATATCAGACCAAGTGCTCTAAAATTAGATCTAATTTTTGTTTAATCTAATTTATTAGTTTTAGAGAACTATTAGATCTTTATCGTTGCTTTGTAGCAATTCAAGTTTGTTTTTCAATTTTTTTATTTTCAAACTTCTTTCTTTTGTTTTTCTTGCATACATGTTGACAGAATTCAAACAATCCATCATATGACATTTCTTCCTCTGATTCAGAATTAGACTTTAAGCAATCAAATGAATTTGAGCAAGATTTCTCACTTTGAATGTTTCTTGAACTTTTTGAGCCAGAGGAGCTTTCTTGAGGTATTAAGCAATTGTTTGAATTCTTCTTTTCTTTCCTTCCAGCCTTCATAAGGAGTCCTGCAAGTTAGATTGTAATTGTGAGCTTGAGGACCTTTTTGAAATTGTAGCAGGAAACTCATGCAAGTTGAATTATCTAGAAATTTCAGCAGATCTACTCACAGAAGAAAATGAAAATTTGAAAAATAAAGTTCAAAAGTTAAATTTTGAAAAAGAAAGTCTGAAAGATAAAATCAAAATTTGTGAAAACAAATTGAGTGGATTAAAAGATAATCATGAGCTATTGAGATCTAAAGTCATTAATCTGGAAAATGAAAATGGAAAATTGATTGATCTTAATGAGAACTTCAAATTTGACAATGACCAATTAAACAAACAGATTTCTAATATGGCTCATGATCATCAGATAAATGAGAAATACTAAGAACTTGTTGAAGAAAATCATCATCTAAAAAAGAAGATTGAATTCATGTTGCATGATAGTCTATTAACCAATGATTCTAGCAATTTAAGCAAAAAATTGGTGATTTGGAAAAACGAATTGCACAATTTGAAAATGAAAAGAACAAAATGAATAGACTGGATGTCATGCTGAACAAACTTCAAATTTTAGAAAAAAAGGTTGTTGCATTAAAAGCTAAAAAATAGAAGCTTCAAAATGAATTTAAGACTACTACAAATACAAGTCTTGCTTCTGTGAAAAATAAGAAAAATGAAAAAAAATGAAAATAACATTGGTTAAAGCTGCTGCTAATTAGAACTCTTCTATCTCTAATGAAAAACTAGTGAAAGTTCTTGTTCAGAAAAATACTTTAAAATAAAGTAAAAAAATAATAAAAATACTGCTAATAAAAGAACCTCGTTTCCATTAAAGAACAAAAAAATAAAATGGAATAGAAAACAGGCTACTACAAGGTTCCTCCATCTTCTCCATTAACAAGGAAAACTCCAAGGCAAACTCCAACTCCACACCATGCTAGGAGCTAGCAAAAGGTAAGGCCTCCTCAAAGGAAAAGGTTGTTCCAGCACATGTACTCATGCCAGGGTAAGTATCAAGTAAGAAATTCTCTTATTTGCTTTCATTGCAATAAACTTGGTCATCTTGCCAAACATTGCTGGTTCAGAAATAAAAACGTACATAAATAGGCTAAATTAGTCCAGTGCTTCACATGTCATAAGCATGGTCACATGTCTAGGGACGGTTGACATAAAAATGATGGTTTTGTGCATGCTCCCAAGCCCCATGCTCATACACATAGGAATAAACATCATGTTCATACTAAAAAGTTCAAAAATCCCATGTGTATATGCATAGATAAGCTGCACAAAATAATTCTGCTGCTGTTTATAATAAAAATCTAAAAAATAAAAAAACATTCATGAAAACATAGATGCATTGAACAAGACTAAGAAAAATTCTAGAACTAATGCTGCTTATAGTTCCATTAATGAAATAATTGCATCTATACCAAAAATAAAATCCGTTTGGATTAAAAAATCATTGTTACCTTCTAAAATTGATTTCATTGCAGGACCCAAACATGTATGGGTCCCAAGACCAGCTTGATCAACAAGCTAATGAGCCTTGTAGACATATCTGTCCATTTAGAATCAAGACAATAGCTATGCAAGGTAAGAAATGATTAGAGAACACAAGTAAAATCTTTGAAAAAGAATTGAAGAATGTTCAGGTAAAACCTCTTATCATTTCAGAATTGAATTCCTTGAGTTGGAATGATTTTTTTTTTAAAGTTTATGTGAACAATGAAAAATGTGTTTTAATGTTGCTACCCCCAATGACTATTTGTCTTAACAATTGGAATCATGTTATGTCATCATGCTTGCATAACTATGCCCATGATTCATGTGCAAAATCATGTATGAATTGCTTGCAAACACTTTATACCATGCACATGCTAAGGGGGAGTAAATTTGAAAAGGACAAAAATGTCTTTGAAAAGGGCTGCTCAATAAAAGTCAACACTTGTTAAGCCTTGAAAAACTAAAAAAAAAATTGACTTTGATTATAACCAGGTCGACACACATTTGAACATGTGTCGACACCAATTGCTTTTGATCATCATCAGGTCGACACACATCTACTCATGTGTCGACACCAGTCTATTACTACTACATTCTGAATAGGTTTTCAATGTCTTGTGTTAACACATTAAAGATCATGTGTCGACACAGTTTCTTCATATTTGTATTCAGAAATGCTATTCTTGAATCTGTCTTAAACGATGAATTAAGGACAAATCATCTAAAATTCTAAAATTATTGTGGTGTTTTGATAATATTCATATTGCATGAAATTAAAGAATCATGTTCACAATCTCAATCGTCAACACCTTGAATGACATCTGATAAGAATTTCTTATATTTTTGTTCTCATTTGGAATGAACTCACACATCTCTACTCTGCGTGTAAAGGATTCCATCTCAAAATCAACTCCGGCTATAAAATTCTTTACTTATCAATTGACCACTTCATGTTTCTTTAATCCATTCAGGATTCCATTGATATTCTTATATGAGAAATAAAATTTTAAACATTTAGAATATTTGTGCTCTTGGTTTCAACATGAAGTTGATAAATAAGATCTAGAGTCATGTGTCTATCTTTATTCTCAAATGTTATTTTAGACTTTTATTGCAAAACACTTTAATTAGACACATGAGTAGTCTTGAGTTTTATATCACAAGAAATATTAAAGTTTTGTTTTTGACAAATGATAAGAATAGCACTTTAACAACTCAAGACCATGATCTATTAAAGTAAAAAGCTACCTAACACTCAAAAGAAAATTCTTGAAAAACTAAAAGAAAATATTTAAGGAAAAAGAACATTTTCTGAAAATTTGCATAGTAATGATTAGTACACTGAGTAAACAGGTTCTTCTACCAGAGACATGGTTGTACTAGAGTCAAAAAGTGTTGCTAAGTTATCTCTGTTAAATAAAGAAGCAAACAAATGATTAGCTTGCCAAGTAGTCAGGCACTTCTGCACTGGGTAAGTGTGTGTGCTTGCACAGAAGAGTATGAATTAAATCTTCTTTGCTAAATTTCTTGAAATATCTCATATGAAAGAAATGGAAAGAAAAAGTCAAAGGTGTCTAGAGTGTAGCTATCCTTAAATAGAATTCATGTTGTTCAATAATGTTAAATTGTTATTCTACATTGTGTTAAGATCAAAACTTTTATTTTCTAATGATATACACTCTTGACAAATCAATTTAGGTCAAAAAAACATGTCACATTTGTAAATAAAATTTCTGAAGTGATTTTTGATGATAAAGAACTAACGAACTCATTAAAAATAATCTTTATTTTTAACCCTTGCTGCACATTATGAAAGGTACAATTATATTATCTCTTATATACTAAAATCATTGTGTACCTTGATACCTTTATGACCCCTTCAAAATCAAATTGTTTGTGCTCCTTGCAATATAGTCTCATATTCAGGAGGAGCAACCATATTGTTGATCTCTGATTTCATGCCCCAATCAATTGATTTCATTACTCCTATTAATTTCACATCATATATTTTGGTCCCCATTCAGTTGGTGGTGGACGACTCCAATACTGTCAAAAGGGGAGAGTTGTTTCACTTATAGGGAGACTTCAATATATCCGTGTGTTTTGGGAGACCTCTATTCATACTCTTGATTGTGGGAAAGTTTGTTTTGAAGGGGAGAAATTCACAGTACCTTGCATGTTCATCTCACTCTTTTTAATGCTTGTTGCCCAGCTAGCAAGTCCAGAGGGGGGGGGGGGGGAATGGGATTCTTTAATAAATTTGATTATCTAAAAACCTGTCCACAAAGATATTCACATAACAAGCACTTCGAAGATTTTTAGCGCTAGTGAAAAGTAAACAACGAGCACAAAGCAAGCAATCACACTACACAAGATTTTATCCTGGTTCGGACCTCCTCTCCACAGGAGTCCTACGTCCACTCCCTGAGCAACAACTCAGGATTCCACTACCCAAGGGTACAGTCCCCCTCAAGGACACTTTCATACCCAGCCGCAGCTGATCTTCTCTTCATAACCCGAAGAGGAATACAACACCCTGGAACCCTCCAGGTCTTCCTTCAACATGAAGGGAACAACACCCTGGAACCCCCCGAGTCTTCCTTCAACACGAAGGGGAAACAAACACAAAAATGTGTTCAAGAAGACAAGCCCCTAGATCAAGCTTATAGAACAACGCACAATTTGAAGCTAAGACTGAGAGGAAAGGTTCTACAATGAGGAGGACTCTCAGTACACAAAAGCTCTCAAGGCTAACACCAAGAATGCAGAGAGCTAAGAGGTAGACAAAGCAAAAAGAGTGAAGCTTCGCTCTTTCAGATGCTCGCAGAAGGTTTGTAAAAGATTGTTGTAAGTGCTGTCTTGTTCTAGAGCAACAGTCTTCTATATATGTCTTCCGTTTGAAAATTGAACGTTGAAGTAACCGTTGTCTCTAAGTGCTGGTCTACGTTAGACTGTATGGTCTTCAACAGATCTTTACGTACCATGCAAAGATAAGATCTTCCTCGATGTCCTTTTCTCTTCCATTTGTCCGACGTTGTATTGAGATGTGCTTGTTAGAGATCTGCACACATTAAATGCTAAAACACAGACAGCTATGCTGTCTCTTGTTGTCAGTCAACGTTAGACGAAATATACATCAAAATAGAAATGCCATTTTGCTTCTTCTAAAAGGATGTCTCCAGTATAAGCAAGAGAGTAGAAGATATCTATGCATGCATTACAGTGATACGTTCAGTCATAATAAATGCATGGATGTCATAGAGATATGTGCGAAGACTTTGACTTTCAACCTATTTAAAATATCAAGTCGTTATGAACCATAAAATCGTTCTGAACATGGCTTATGAAATCGTTGTGCAAATGAGTCGTTATCTATACGAATCGTTGCACACTAATAAACAAATCGATGCATATACAAATTGTTATACAATCATAACCAAATCATTGTAGAGACAAATCGTTATGATAGTGTAAGCAAATCGTTATGAACAAGTCGTTATAATCAAATCATTGTAAATGAATCGTTGTGAAGAAATTGTTATAAGCAAGTCGTTGTTTCACTTATCGAGTCGATGTAGTGAGCAAATCGTTGTTTGCTGTATCGAATCGTTACGGCGACCAAGTCGTTGTTGTAACTTATCGAATCGTTACAGTGACCAAGTTGTTGTGTAGCTTATCGAATCGTTATAAAAGATCAAATCGATGTGAGAGCAAATTGTTGTTCTCACGTAAGAAAACGATGCGACGACGAAATCATTATGAGCTCGAAATCGATGCACAGACTTATCGAATCGTTATAAAAGATCAAATCGATGTGAGAGCAAATCATTGTTCTCACTTAAGAAAATGATGCGACGACCAAATCGTTATGAGCTCAAAATCGATGCACACACTTATCGAATCGTTATAAAAGATCAAATCAATGTGAGAGAAAATCATTATGAAATAGACTTCAATAGAATAGCGATGACTTATGAAATCGTTATAGAACCAAAAATCGACGTGGATGAGGAAATTGTTATGATTCTGAGGAAATTGTTGCAACAACTAGAAAGTCGATGTGTACTTAGAATATTTCATGCTTTGAACTGTAAATGCTATAGGATGATAAATACTTACTGATTTTGCTTGTATTTCCTTGATTTATTTCCTGTGCTCAAATCTCATAGAAATTATGTTAGAGTAAACTTTATCACATTTTTATTAATCACCAAAATAGATATGTAATTTATTTAAATTACATTGGGGATAATCTGATCATCAATCTCCCGTTTTTTGGTGATGACAAAACATAGCATTAACCAAAGATGTTCTGAAATAAATCTAAATAAATTGCAGAATAAAATATCATGAGAGATGTATTTCAGAAGTACTGTATTTCTCCCCCTTTTTGGCATTAAGCAAAAAGATATACTATGAGACAAAGAAAAGGAGAAATGACAAATGAGAGAGGAAAAAAAAAGGAGAGTATATTGAATTACTCTGGAGGAGGTACAGAGAGGTAGAAGGCAGGAGACAAACGAGAGGCATAATGGGAAATGATTTCCCAAGCCTTAGATTCCTGCTCTTCAAAATAAACCTCCAGTTTATACAAACTGGCTTTTTCAAAACTGGCACAATAGAGAAACTGGTCAATAGAGACTGGGTAGAAGAGTTGCTTCTGCTTCAGTTCTAGGCGCATGGCTACGTAGAGCTTATATCTTTCAACCCATGATTGAAAGGGATCATTAACAAGGTGAATGGAGTTCATGTCTAGAAATTCAACAACTGAAACTGGAGGTTTATTTTCCCTGGCTTAAGAGACATTCAGATCAGTAAGTTGCTGAGCAGATAGGGGATAAAATCTGGCCCAATCTGAAGGAGATAGTCTTTCACACTTAGACAAGAGAGGGGCGAGGACATCAGCATTGACATGGCCCTGGTGATACTCTCTAAAAAAAAATCTGTGTAAGGCAACCAGATGACCCTTCTGCACTTTGATTCTTCCCATGACTCTGGCAAAACGCTCAAAAATAATTGAGCCAATAGCTGAATCCATGACTAGAGAATGAAGTGGGGGAAGAAGAACAGTATTAGGCAACTAGACGGTGGCAAAGTCAACCTGGATAGCTTCAGTGTGAGCTTCAACTGACCCAAGATCTCTAATAGCCTGCTTGAACTGACCAAGCTGAACCTCAGGAAGATGATTAAGATATATGTAGTTATTGAATATCTGATAGTGCCTGATCATTTTGATTTCCTTCTGAATGAAAGGAGCCTAGGTGTCCTTGTGAAGGATCTGGAACCACTCTGATAAAGTCAATGAATGATCCCAGGGAGGGAACCTGGCTGATCGGGCAAGAAGAAACTTATTGTATAAGGCTTTATGACTCCGAGCCCACTGCTCTTCAGTTTTGGCTTCGACTAGAGAGAAGATTTTTGATTTTTCAGACTTAGAGATAGAAGTATAAGGCAAAATGACATTAAGATGATCGGTAAGGTTGAGATGAGGAAGGTTTATGATAGTAGCAAAAATAACTTTTTGAAGGAATTCTCTACAGAGTGGTTTGTTTTTGTTGTCCACTGTTAGAGAAAACCACAGGGGTGGATAACAAGGATCAGAAGAGATAGAGGAACTGGAGGTTATTTTTCTTTTCTTAGGAGCAGGGCTGGAAGAGCCTGTCCTATGAACATGAGTTCCAACCTTCAATACAGATCGGAGAATAACTTCTTCAAACTCATCCTTGATGTCCCTAAGATAGGGGGCATCAATCTGAGCACTCTCCAGAATAATAGTAATGAAGGAGGGAGGAGTAGAGGGATGAAGAAAGGAACGAGAAGTGAAGGGAGGTATAACAGCTGGTCCAGAAGAAGAGGGACCAGAGGATGAGGAGGCTCTAGCTGATGAGGAGGTTGGAGGAGCCTCAAAGAAAGGAGGAGGAGGAGGAATGTGAGTGGTAGAGACAGGGGATGAAGAGGATTGTAAAGGAAATGGAGTAGGAGAAGAGATGGTTCTGGGTAGTGGTTGTTTGAAAGATGCAAGAGCTGGTGGTGCTGTGGAGAATGAAGGTGGAGAAGGAGGGGTTGGTGTCTGAATGGGAGAAGGAGCTGGGGGCTCAGGAGCTACAACTTCTTCTTCTGCCCTGACATGATCAGCCTCAGTAACCACTGGCCTGATTGGCCCTGACTGATCCTTAACTGGCCTTGTTGGCCCAGATTCTACAACTGCCACCTGTTCAACAAGTACTGGCCTTGATGGCCCTGCAGGATCTTCCTCAACAATAGATGGCCCTGAAGACCCTGACACTTCTGCAAAAACAGGCCCTGATGGCCTAGCAATCTCTTCTTCAGTTACCTCAGAGGGCTGAGGAGCAGGTGATGTGGCAGCAGGAGGTGCTGGTGCCCTTACCTCCTTTAAACTTTCTGACAATAAGGTCTTCATGCTCCCTATTTCTTTGTTCAACCACCTTACCACATTCTTTACCATGCCCATATCTTTTGCTGCCGAGCTCTGGGTCATAAAAATAGAAGTAATATCTGATTGCACAGAGCAGAGTATCTCACCTTGGGCATCTAGCCTATCCATCACAGGCTTCAGATTAATGACAAATCTCTGCTGCCTGGTCCTCTGATGTGGTGTCTCTGTGAGGAGGGGGATCTCTGAAGCAACTCCCTGTCCCTTCTCACTTGCCCTAGTAATGGGCTCCTCATGATCAACATGGTCATCTTGCTCATCTGAATCATAGGAACTGGCTATCACGCCCTCTAGAAATTTATTCACTGAGGGGTTTTCAGTACTCTCCCCCTGAGGCTGACCTTCCTTTTTAGTCAAATTCCCCCCTTCAACAGGAGCATCCTTCATAGGGATATCAGCTGGCATGGCTGCTTCTTGCTCTTCCTGGACATGAGCATCTCTCACCTGAACTCTAGAGTGGCCTAATGCCACAACTTCACCTTCCGGATCATCACAGACAGCTTGCTCCCCCTGAGTGGGAGTCTCTTCCAAAACAGAATTCTCATTGTGTTCTGGTGCCACATCCTCTCTGCCAGCATCTACAGACACTTGTTCTTGCTCCCCCTGAGTGGGAGAGCGAACCTCAGAAGATTGCCCAATGGGTTCAATGAGCTCTGGAGGGATGTCCTCAATCCTGCTGCTGCTGATATCTGCTGCTGCTGCCTCTGCCTCTACTATTTGTGCTGTTGCTGCTTCCACTGCAGGAGCTACCTTTTCTTGGAGTTCTTGGGCTTCACCAATAATGGCCTCACCTTTAGCCACTAAGGTCTTTGTCCATACTCCAGCAACCAGTGAAAAACCACTCTTCTTAAGATTTCTAGACCGAATGGCTTGGCCCATCTTTTCTGAAACTGCCTCGCTTAAATTGACACCAAAGTGTTGGAAAATCTTAGTTAATAAATGGGTATAGGGTAGGGACACATTCAACTTACACTTCTTGTCCCAAACCTGAGCATGTGCAAACTTCATTCTTTCCAAAATCACATCTACCATGTTTATACTCTGATTTTGGATAGTCCAAAACATCATATCAGAGTCTGCCTTGGTGCATGTAGAGAAGGTGGCACTCCTGGAAATCAATATCTGGCATATTATAAAATGCAATAGATGGTTGAAAGCATTCAATTGGTTGATGTCTATTATTCCATCCTTCAGTTTGTATTTGGGACCAACAATCTCTAATCCCTTCGCCTGAATGTCAACAATGTGTATTCCACTGTGATCGGTGGTACAAACACCAAACAACACTGCCAAAAGATCATAAGTGATCCTAATCTGGGTTCCCTTGACAGTGAATGTCAAGGACCCATCCTCCTCAGACTTCAAGCAAACATAGAAGACTTTGACCAAATCTGTATAACTCACCTCAGAGAGGGTTGCCAACTTCGTCCAATTCATCCTTTCCATGGCTGCGACGATGCTGTGCATTCCATTCTTCTCCAAATCTGCCACGTCCAATGCCTTGTGCCCGCACACATTGGTCTTCACAGTAGCAAATCTTTCCTGCTGCTCAGCTGTGAGGAACGCAGCTCCATAGCCCCCAATAGTGCCAGAAATTTCAGAAACGGCCATGGTTTTGAATGGGGAAATGTTCTGGATGATTGTAATGAAGATTGGAGCAAAAGCCCTCAAGAAATTTCTCGCGGGAAAAAGTGAAAGCTTTGAAATCGCGCGAGGTGGATGCCGGAGTCGAAAGGGTTATCATCTCAGGCAAGTCAAAAGAGATGAAGGCGGGATGTGAATCGTTGCAACACAGACTTCGAAATATATAGAATAAAGATAAAGCGACTTTTGAGGTGCTGACACCATAAAGGTAGAAAACGACAAACAAACATGATTTTGAGATGAATAAAGAGCTTTAAAATAAGCTAACCGTCTTAAAGGAATAAGAGACAAGAATTATTGAAAATAAATTTTGCTTAACTTCAGAGGGAAAAATAAATGATATTAAAAAATACGTTGTTATTTCAGTTATTTACAGATAAGTCTTTCACAAATTGCACATGCCTAATTTACTTCTAAGAGAAGTAAATCTCTCTTCAGGTAAAGTGTCACTCCTCGATGCGAATATCGGAGCGCGAAGGCAGTTACAAGAAAAGGGTATAGAGTGAGTACTAGACATCAAACCATTGCACCTTGAATAACACTAAAGTAAATCTTTCTCATTACTAACTTTTCAAATGTCTAGTTACAACCACTAATATCAGAGCCATTCTATAGGGCCCAATTACATTGCAATAAAAGGAAAAAACTAACTACAACTCTAAGATAACATAATGACTCGAGGGTACTCCTGGCTTCACTCTTGGTCATTCCCTTCCTCGTGAGTGTATGTGTCATCCTCGGTCTCACCTAAGAACACAACATCAAATAACGTAGGGTGAGCGATAACGCCTAGTAGGACTTAAATCTCAAGCTCAAGCAGGCTTAAAATAATTAACGCATTTAATGGCAGAGTATCTAAAGATAGCAGGTACAAGAGAGTCAAAATATAGCAAGGAATAGCACAACAGGTAAAAGGATAGCACAATAGCATGAGATCGAGTATAGTTTCCAAAAATAGCACAAATATCGAGTATAGCACGAATAGCAGGATGGCCATAGCACAACTAGCACAAGTATAATAATAGCACGACGAGCATAGCACTTGTTTGTCATTCTAGACATCAAGAGAGTATAGCACGTTTTGTGTTTTGATTGTCATATAGATAGTCGAGATAGATAGTACTTGAGTGTAATGCCAAACACTCTGATCATATAACTCCCAAGGGCACTAGCACTTTCGGGCGCACATCCCAGGACCAGATCGGGCCCTTTATATATTACCAGACTTTGGTTATATTGTATCTTTAGACAATCAGTCAATGGCCAATACAGAGTACCAAGAATAGTTAAGAGCACTAGATGAATAGACGAGATAGTAGAGAGAACGTGAATAGACGAGCGAGTAGAGTATAGATGAGAGCTAGTGGACATTGCACGTAATGCGATGAGTAATAGGCGATAGTAGCAGTTGCACAACACGCGCACGTCATATTGGTAATCAGGTGGAATTCACGATCTTCCCGCTGGCCATGTTATGCACAATTCCAGAGGTCCAACGTGATTCAAGGTAAGAGTGAACTTCTAATAGCCGTTTGGATCATATCGATCCCTAAAGGTGTAATGGGTGTTAGGGTACAACCGGCTCGTCGACCATGTGGGAATCCATGATTAGAGGAGACTTACGGAGGCCTTGTGCAAGGGTTTACTAGTCCGGTGAAAGGGATATCCGACAGAGAGTTCACCACAAGCCAAGTAAAGTGCGTATATAAAACAGGTGCTCGACGTTCTAGAGGAATTCTAGAACAATGGAGCGTCGATATCGGTATATAAACCACGCAAGAAACGAATACAAGTCTTTTAAAATAGGGAAATTAATATACTTTATTGTAATAAATTACCAGATACATTATGAGATATTTTATGCTAGATTTCAGCCATATATGGATGGTTCATGTGTGTGCATGTGTAAGAGAAATCATAGATAGAAAAGAAGTCATGAATATGTATTTTAAAGCATTCAATATGGCTCCATTTTAAAACAGGTGTTTTTACTACGTGTGTGACTGTTAAAAAGGTGTAAGAATATTTTAGAAAGTGAGAGCAGTAAATTTTATGGGTTTTCATGCAAAATCCTGTGAACGCGACATACCCATGTAAGGGTCGCGACAGAGTCTTGATGGAACGCGATAGGGTCCTGTACGGGTCGCGACAAGGTTGCCAGAACAGAAGGCCAGAACGCGACGTAGGGTACTGTCGCGTTCAGAATGCGACAAGCAGAGGCGTCGCGACGGGCTTGAGAATCAGGTACTGGAAACACGACGGCTTACCTGTCGCCTTCTTGGTCACGACGGGTAGGCTGTCGCAATCGAACCCCAGAAGGCGACATACCGGGCAGTCGCGATCTGGTGGTCTGCGCCTGACTCTGACAGGAGTCAGACCAGACATTGGATTGCAGACCAGAACATTCAATTTTGATATAGGGTCGTTCAGAAAATCATAACTAATTGTATACACGATGAAAAATCATGAAACCAGTGGCAAATGAAACTAGACATGCAAGAGTACTTCTAGTAAATAGGAATTAGAGAGAGAGCATGGTTTGAACATGGTTTGATCATGAACAATAACGAGTAACATAGGACAAGATACAGAGAGCAAGATTGATTTAATTCGAGCAACATGCTCAACAAAAATTAGGGCTTTCAAGGGCAAAAGATCCCTAACAACATGAAGTATCTACAGTAAAAATTTCGTAGCATGGGATCAAGTATAAATAGAGTTTAGAATTAAACATGATGTCTCGGGGTTATCATGTTTGCAGATCTTCTAAAATCAAGAACAAAAGATTGGCTCGATGGAAAATTATGAAACAAGAGGGCTTTTGTTCCTGGTGATTGGAACTACCTACAGACGAGTTTAATTTAATTTTGCTCGTAAGAATGCCTACCTTTGACTCGATTTATCTTCTAGGGCTTAGAACTCCAAGAACGAAGGAAGAAGCTTGATGGATCTTCCTCTCCTCGATTTCTCCTCCTCCTTGGCCTCTTCTCTACGTCTCAGAACCCCTTTGCACGAGCTAGGGCCGGCCATGAGGTTTAAGAGGTGTATTATATAAATACAAGTTCCTATTCCTACTACTACTCAAATTCCTCTTAATTACGAGATTTCCTAACTCCACCTTTCCTCTCTTGTTTCCAATCTCTAATTGGGTTAGGATAGTATCTAAATTCGTGCTAGACTATATGGGGTAGGTCTAGGAATCCAATTCCAACTCTAATTGCCACTTTTATTGCTTTAATAACCCCTTTCCAATTAGGATATAACAAAACTCCGAATTTAGAGTATTTTCTTATTATTCTCCCTTTGTAAATTCATATTTTTGACCCAATAAATTCTAGAGGATCCATTCAGCAAAGCCCATTACTCTTTTCCATTTATGGGTTTTATTTAATGCTCTTTTCATTTAAATATCCATTTAGCTAGGTTTTAATTCTTTATTTAAATTTTTTATTTTTTCACAAAAATTCAGATTGCTACATCGAATTTGGTCCCCAAATTCATATGACCTTACAGGAGAGAATGGCTTACCGAATAGATCAGGGTAGTTGCGTCTGATAATTCCTTCTGGTTCCCATGTGGCTTCTTCCACTCCGCGGTTTTTCCATAAGACCTTCACCACGTGAATGGGACGATTTTTGAGTTGTTGTACCTTCCGGTCAAATATCTTGATCGGCTTCTATTCATACGTCATGTCCTTGTTTAACACCAGATCATCATGCCGAATGACATGTGTAGGATCGTACACATACTTTCTAAGCATGGAAACATGGAAGACATTGTGCACACTTGCCAAATTTGGCGGCAAGGCCAGTCTGTAAGCAACTTCACCAATCCTTTCAAGTACTTCGAAAGGACCAATGAATCTTGGACTAAGTTTTCCTTTCACTCCGAATCTTTGAATACCACGGGTAGGAGATACCTTCAATAGCACATGATCTCCTATTTGAAATTCTAGATCCCGTCTTCTCTTATCAACATAGCTCTTCTGTCTAGACTGAGCAATCTTGAGTCGATCTCGTATCATCTGTATATCCCAGGTTGTACTCTGTACCATGTCAGGTCCTAACCATTATTGTTCTCCCAATTCATTCCAGCACACAGGATGTGATGGAATGCCTCGGCCAAGCCCGTTAAACCAATAACGTACTTGATCCGAGTCCGCCTCCCGCGAACGGGCCGAAGCCTCGCAAGGGAAACCAAACCACAGTCCGTGTAAACACAAAGGAACACACCACATTTTATATATATCACAAGTTACATAGCCATATTTCCACAAAACTGAAAGAAAGTACAAGCGCCTATAATAACCTGCTAATCCCAGAAAACTTCTAATCTCAGTAATTGTCTTAGGCACTCCCCATCTCATCACTGCTTCCACTTTACTCGGGTCCACTACTACTCCTTTAGCTGAGATAACATGACCCGGAAACTGAATTTCTTTTAACCAAAATTCACACTTATTAAATTTAGCAAACAACTGGTTATCCCTTAATAATTGCAGAGTAAACCTCAAATGAGCTACATGCTCCTCTTCAGATGCTAAATAAATTAGAATATCATCGATAAAGACCACAATGAATTGGTCTAAATATGGATGAAAAATTCTATTCATCAGATCCATAAAACCTGCAGGAGCATTGGTCAACCCAAATGGCATAACCACAAACTCGAAGTGACCATATCTGGTTCTAAAAGCTGTCTTATCTATATCCTCCTCTTTAATTCTCAACTGATGGTACCCAGACCTCAAATCAATTTTAGAAAATACCTTCGCTGATTGCAACTGATCAAACAGATCATCTATTCTTGGCAACAGGTACTTATTCTTAATGGTCACATCATTCAACTTTCTATAATCAATACACATCCGAAAACTTCTATCTTTCTTTTTCACAAATAAAACCGGCGCTCCCCATGGGGAATGACTCGGTCTAATAACCCTTTCTGCAATAATTCTTCTAACTACTTTTTCAATTCTTTAAGTTCTGCTGGTGCCATCCGATATGGAGCTTTAGAAATCGGCATGGTACCTGGCAGCAACTCAATGGTAAAGTCCACCTCTCTATGTGGAGCTAAACCAGGAAAATCCTCAGGAAAAACATCAGCAAATTCCCTAACTACGGGAACTGCTTCCACTGGCTGACTAGCTTCTACCAGACTTACCGAGGCTAAATAAGCCACACATCCAGCATTTATCAACTTTCTAGCTTTAATTGCAGAAATTAGAAACTTAGAGGTATAAAAAGGCATACCTTGATATTCAAATACTGCACCATTAGGATGACAAAACCTGATCATTTTCCTTCTGCAATCTAACAATGCTCCATACATCTCAAACCAATCCATACCCAAAATAATATCATAATCTGACAACTGCAGGGCGTACAACCGACCCGGCATCTGGTTCCCTTCAATCATAACAGGAGCTTCATCTACATAGCTCGAAGTGAGCAGGAACTCACCCGAAGGAACCTTTACTACTAACTCACAAGACTTCTCCTCTAAAGGATGAGCTATACAATCCAGAAATTCTTCAGAAATGAATGAATGAGAGGCACCCGAATCAAATAAAACTCTTGCTGAATATTCATAAAGAGGTAAAGTACCTTCTATCATATTCGATGCCTCCGCCTGGGCTCGGGTGATAGCCATAACCCGGCCTCTTCCTCGCTACTGCGGTGCTCCTCTGCCACGACCTGTCTGTGGCTGCTGAAACTACTGAGGCTGCTGCTGCTGCTGCACACCTCTTCCATACCCATATTCTCTTGGATAGGGGCAATTGCGAATGAGATGCCCATGCTGATTACAATTATAGCATCTATATCCTCGTGGAGTAATAGGCTACCTGGCAGTACTCTGCTGCGACTCCTCCACCTCAGGCCTACCTCGGCCTTGTTGAAACTGCTGACGACCTCCCCATCCTCTTCCTTTTCCTTTAAATGCTTGCTTTAATTTCTGACCCCATTTACCAAAGCCTGATGAAGAAGGTCCTGCTGGTGCTTTACCCTTACTTGCACCCACTGACTACTGCGGTAGCTGGAAACTACCTGAGCCTGACTCGCCCACCTGACGAGTCCGAATAGACTTCTCCAATGTAGCTGCTCTCTGGGCTGCTTCTTCCACTGTCATGCACATGAGAGGTACTATTGCATCCTGCAACTCCACTCTCAAACCTCTAATAAAATACTCAACCATCATGTTATTATCTGAAACTACATAAGGTGCATAACGGCTAAGTGCCATAAACCTCATCTGGTACTCTAAAACTGAAGAGTTACCTTGCTGGAGCATTCGAAACTGCTCTCTTTTCACTTGTTGTACTTGAATCGGAAAGAATGTATCGTTAAATACATCGAGAAATTCCGACCAAGTAATAGCCTCTTCTGTTCTACCTGCAAAGGTGGTCTGCATCTTCAGTCGCCACCATTCCAATGCAAAACCTCTCAATTGATAAGCAGCTAACACAACTTTATCTGCTGCCGGACACCTCATAGTTGCAAAAACTCTTTCGATCTCATGAACCCAGTGCTCCGCTGTATCTGGATTCGGCCCTCCTAAGTAAGTAGGTGGCTGCAATCTCAAAAACTTTTCAACCTGCATCACTGGTTCTTCTGCTAATA
Organism: Colocasia esculenta; assembly: GCA_014218235.1. NCBI lineage: Eukaryota > Viridiplantae > Streptophyta > Magnoliopsida > Alismatales > Araceae > Colocasia > Colocasia esculenta. The sequence goes on from CM024764.1 coordinate 26,862,241, forward strand.
GCACTGGTGGTGGTGGTACAGGTGCTGCAAAAGGCACCTCCACTCTTGGCGGGACTGGAGCAACAGGTATAGCCTCTCCATCCCCAGGTGGCACTACAACCGGTGGTACCGGCGCCTGCTGATCCATCCTTGCCCGAATATCCGTGAGGCTTTCCCCGATTCCTTCTATCATACGCTGAGTACTTTCCTCTGGATCATCTCCCCCACCACCCCAATCTCTTCTATCAGCCATTCCAGAAATTTCTACATAAACAAAACACCAAACAAAAATCAAAACAACAAATTATCAGAAACCAGGGTCCCTACCAGCAGTGTACAAAGACCGAAATAAGGCTATGTATCTTTTTAGTTTCCTTATATTAACATGGACCTTGCTTTGATACCAACTGTGACAGAACGCCTCGGCCAAGCCCGTTAAACCAATAACGTACTTGATCCGAGTCCGCCTCCCGCAAATGGGCTGAAGCCTCGCAAGGGATACCAAACCACAGTCCGTGTAAACACAAAGAAACACACAACATTTTATATATATATCACAAGTTACATAGCCAAATTTCCACAAAACTGAAAAGAAGTACAAAAGCCTGGGGCATACCCCGAGGTACAACTGAAGGAAATAAACAACTAACTACACTATATTGCTGGAGCTGCTACTACACAGCAGGAGGTACCGACCCTACACCTCTACGACGTGGCTTTGAACTGGACGACGGTCGTGAAACGTTCTCCTCGCTCTCACCTGTGGGGGTAGGGGTGAGCCTCTCTAGTCACTGGCTCAATAGGGAACTCCCCCAACACTGAGCAAACCAAAACCATAGGTACGAAAGCAATAAACAGTACCAACAATTTATAGAACAGCTAAGCAGGATATGAAAGCTGTAAAAGTACTCACCGTTTGCCGACTACGAAAAACAACTGTAATAATTAAACGGCAAACCAGTACAGGTGTACAAGCTAAAGTAGAGACAGCCAAACACGAGCCGCGTGCACTGGTTCGCGACACCAGAAACTGACTTAGACAAGCTAACACAGGTCTACCTCTCAGTCTCCCAGCCACGGACGAAAGGTCCAGCTGCCGCTCCACGTGAAAAGTTAAGCAACTGTGAAGACCAACCAAACACCACCACTTGTAAACCACACGGTCACAGGCCCATGCCTGACACCTCTAGAGATCCTGGCCCCAAACTCTCTAGAGTGAGGCACTGGAAAAGGACTAGCTGGGGTCTAGTACGTCTACTGGTGTCTGTACCCCCAACTACGAGCGCGCTACAAGTGACTAAAGACAAACACAAGTGTCACTGTCCCACTGTCGTCTTTCCCTCAGCCGGACGTGCAACTCAAACACAAGAGTGAGGGTGTCCAGGTCAGACGACACAGACCTCGACGGTACAACACAAGTACCGGGACAAAGCCCCGAGCTAACAGCCTGGCTCACAAAGAACCAGGGGCACCCAACTGGAGAGGTAACCACGGTAGGCGTCGTACTACTCGCCACGTACACAAAACCACGTGCACGTCACACACAAACCACGTGAAATCTCACGTAAACCTCAAGTAACAACGGTCCACCACACGTGAACCCAACTGAACTCGTGTGAACAACACGCAACCTCGGAGGTGAGTAACTAACTGCATACCCTGTATACTAAACACAGAAACCACGTGCACTCAGTGCACCTCAGGTGCCAACGCACCATTCATTATCGATAAATACCATAAACAGTCATTTCTGCTTATACACAGGTTAGCGGCCACATCGACTGCAGCTTACAGGAAGTAGACGACAATGGATCTGGCCGTCAGTATCCCGGTTGATGAGCTTGGTGACAAACGATGTTGATGCCAAGTTCTTCGGCCTCTATCCCTACAGAAACCCTAAACCGATTCTACAGGTTTTACAATCGTTAAAACAACGGAAAGACATGCAGAAATAGCTCCTCTAACATCCATACACTATAATTAAGCTATAACAACATGCTTTATTACTTGATTCATCAAACCACCCATTATCCCCACATGGTGCAACTTAATCCGAAAATGCATTAAACATCCTGATTCAGGTGGTTACGTCATATTTTAATGATCCTACGGAGCTAACATGGTTCATCCCCTACCTCAGAACACGCTTAAACCTTCCGAATTCTCCCGGTTCACACCGAACCCTCCGCGAGCTCCCACGGGAATTGCACCACGCCACGACGTTTCCTCGTCCGATTCGGAAACGCCACATGTCCCATGATCCTCCAACCACTCTCCTGCACCTGTTGGAAGCTTTAGGGACACGGGGGCATGAAGCTGGGGCAAGGGGAAGAGAGAACCAGGTGGAAAACCTGCTCTCGGGTGACCCTATAACTTGCAGAATTCACAGGTTGGCGTCAACCCCTCTGCCGCCTAGAGCAACCGCTACCCTCAACGTCCACATCTTATGCCGCCAAGTTCATGCAGTCAATGACACCTTACCTGGACGCCAACAAGTCAACGGCCACACCTGGCCGCCAACTCCTACTCAACTGCAACATGTCCTATTTCATTTCAGGACCAAACCTGCACCTCACCTGAGCAAACCACACATCCAACCACACATTCCACACAACCAACTCACACTGGCCTCACAACGGCCATCACAACCACAACACACACGATCCAAAAAGGATCCGAAAATAAGCGACGTTACACAGGAGATCTACAATTCCTACCATAAAGTGCTTCAAATGGTGCCATTTTAATACTCGCTTGGTAACTATTGTTATAGGCGAACTCAATCAAGGGTAAGTGTTCATTCCAATGACCATTGAAATCTATAATGTAGGCTCTTAACATGTCTTCTACAATTTGATTTGTCCTCTCAGTTTGCCCATCAGTCTGCGGCTGAAAGGCAGTACTAAAATTAAGCTTCGTACCAAGGGCAGTTTGTAGACCTTTCCAAAAATGAGAGGTGAACCTTGGATCTCGATCTGAGATAATAGATGACGGAATACCTTGCAACCACACGATCTCCTTGACATATAATGCAGCTAGCACCTCCACAAGCCATGTACTCTTTATGGGTAAGAAGTGCACAGATTTGGTCAACCGGTCAACGATGACCCATATGGCGTCAAGTCCACCACGAGTTCTGGGTAAACCCATGATGAAGTCCATGCCAATTCTTTCCCACTTCCATTCTGGGATATGTGGTGGCCTGAGTACACTGGCAGGGCGCATATGTTCTGCCTTCACTTGTTGACATGTGAGGCAATGAGCTACATGCTCGGCTACCTCCCTCTTCATATTCGGCCACCAAAATGTTCTTTTCATGTCTTGATACATTTTGGTACCTCCTGGATGAATAGTGTACTTAGTTTGATGAGCTTCATCCATTAGTTTCCTTTTTAGGGCTTCGTTGTCTGGGACACAAGTTCTCCCTTGGAATACTAACCTTCCATCTTCAGTCATGGCAAAATCCGGTCTGTCCCCTAAGGTTTCCATGACACGAACCAAGAATGGATCGTTGTCCTGTTGCATCTTGATTTCCTCCAGTAGATCGGATTGGATCTTAAGATTGGCAATCAAAACATGATCATCCCTATGTTCAATATTTAAGTCCAGCCTCGCGAATTGTTCAAGTAATTGCATCTCGCCAAGGACTAGACTTGAGATAGATGCCATTGGCTTTCTACTAAGAGCATCAGCCACGGCGTTTCCCTTACCTGGATGGTACTAGATGTTGAAATCGAAGTCTTTTAGATATTCTAACCATCTTCTCTGCCTCATGTTGAGTTCTTTCTGGGAGAATAGGTACTTTAGACTTTTATGATCTAATAGACGGTGAATTGCTCACCATAGAGATAGTGCCTCCAGATTTTTAATGCGAAGACCACGGAAGCCAACTCTAAGTCATGCACAGGGTAGTTGACTTCATGCGTCTTTATTGCCTTGAGAATAGGCGATGACCTTCTCCTTTTGCATTAGTACACAGCCTAGCCATTCCTGAGGCATCAGTATAGACAGAGAAACTTTCTCCCTCTACTGGTAGAGCGAGAACGGTGCTGAGGTAAGGCAGTCTTTGAGAGTTTGGAAACTCTTCTCACACTCTTTACTCCAGGAGTAGGGATTCTCCTTTCGGGTCAGACGTGTGAGTGGTACGTGATCTTAGAGAAGTCCTTTATGAACCGCCTGTAGTATCCAGCCAGTCCTAAGAAGCTTCTGATTTCTGTGACATTGGCTGGTCTCTCCCAGTTAGTACAGCTTCGACTTTGGAAGGATCAACAGAGATGCTGTCCTTTGATATGACATGGCCCAAGAAAGACACTTCTTCGAGCCAGAACTCGCACTTGCTAATTTTGCATATAGTTGTTGTCTCGTAAGACTTGCAGTGCAATCCTCAAGTGTTCTTCATGATCTTCCTTGGTCTTTGAATATGAGGATATCGTCGATGAAGATGACCACATATTTGTCAAGGTATGGCCGATATGTTGTTCATGAGTTGCATAAAGGCTGCAGGAGCATTGGTTAGACCAAAAGGCATAACAATAAATTCGTAATGTCCATACCTGCTCCTGAAAGCTGTTTTGAAGATATCGTCATCCTTGATCCTCATTTGATGATAACCAGATCGAAGGTCGATCTTGGAGAAGTATTGGGCTCCAGATAACTGGTCGAATAATTCATTGATCCTAGGCAATGGGTACTTGTTCTTGATAGTCAATTGGTTGAGCTGACGATAGTCGATGCATAGTCTCATCGACCCATCCTTCTTCTTGACGAATAGCACAGGTGCTCCCCAAGGGGAGGTACTTGGTCTGATGAACCCCTTCTCTAGCAGCTCCATCAGTTGTGCCTTCAATTCCTTCAGCTCGGCAGGTGACATCCGGTATGGTTGACGCGATACCGGTGCAGCTCCAGGAGTCAACTCAATGGCGAAGTTGACGTCACGTTCAGGGGGGACTCCGGGTAAGTCTTCAAGGAATACATCTGGGTAGTCCTGGACTATGTGGATGTCTTCTATTTTTGAACCCTTCTTTTCGACTATGATGGCCGCAAGGAAAGCAAAACATCCTTTTCTTATCATGTTATGGGCTTTTAAGGTGGAGACTAGAGACATCCGCTTCTTATGTCTAATCCCAGTGAATGCTAATTTAGGAAAGTCACTAATGTCACCCTTCCTTTCTTACAATCGACGCTTGCCCCATGTGTGGACAACCAGTCGGCTCCCAATATGACATCATACCCTTCCATGGACATACATACCAGGTCGGCCTTTAGGTTATGGTCTCCGATCATTACATCGGCAGATGGAAAGTATTGCTTAGTTTCTCCTTCTCCCCCAAGGGTGTTGTGACAAGATTCACCCCCCATGGTTGTAGGTTTTGCAGTCAGGGTATCAGCAAAGTGGTTGAGATATGAATGAATGAGTAGCTCCAGTATCAAATAACACAAATGCTGGCAAAGAAAAGACTTGCAGGGTACCTTCTACTACGCCACTTACCTCGATGGTTTCTTCATTGTGCAGGCTTACAGCCTGCCCTGTTTCTTAGGCATAGCAGTGCGCTTCTTATTCTCTTTCAGCATCGGGCACTCGGGTATGCGATGTTCATGACTTCCGCAGCGCAGACACGCTCCTGCTTTTCTCCAGCACTCATCAGTGGTGTGTCCACGTTTATCACAGTGCTTGCAGTTACCTTTTGCTGGAGTGTTGGGGATGAAGACCTTGAGTTTCTTATCTTGGATGGATCCCTCAGTTGGGTGGAAAGGACGCTTTTTTTCCGTTGGTCGGCTTGGCAGATGCCGGTCCCAATGTCATTTCCTTCTTTACGAACTTCCCCTTGATACGGTCGGTGAAGTCCGTAGCATCTTCTAGTAGCTGGGACTTCTTAACCATCTCGGCATAAGTTTGTATGTCGAGTGGCGCCAGTTGAGTAATGTACTGAGGCTTAAGGCCATTTAGAAAGCGCTTAGCCTTCTTTCTCTCAGTGTTGATCAGATGTTCAGCATATTTCGCCAGTCTAGAAAACTGGGCTTCATATTCCGCTACTGTCAGGCTTCGCTATTTAAGAGCAGCGAATTCAACAGCTTTCTTTTCCTGTACTCGTTCAGAGAAGTACTTAGCATTATAAGCTTCCTTAAATTCGGCCCAAGTAAATTGGCCGTTAGCTTTTGTGGCTTCCATGGACTCCCACCATGCGCGGGCATCCTTCTCTAGTTGGAATGTCGCTAATAGGAGTTTGTCTCCGTCCGCATATTGCATTACACGGAAGATCCTTTCCGTTTCCTTTAGCCAGTGCTCTGCTTCATCTGGATCCGTAGACCCACTGAACCTAGGCGGGTTCAGACCCCTGAAATTGTGATGCAGCTCGCCTGCACCTGGTTGGTTCCCTCCACGGTTACCACCGCCTTGCTGGGTGGCTTGTAGTATGGCACGAGTCAGTTCCTGGAGGGATTGTTGCATGCCTCTCATCTGGGCACGCTCCGCAGTCATTGTAGCTGTTTAGTTCCTACAAAATAGTTTGATAGTTATAATGTTGATTAAAAGTTTAATTTGTGTGTGTGTGAGATTATTTTAACTAGTTACCCTTGGCTCTAACCACAACTCACATAGGTGGGACAATTGATTCTAGTCGAGGTAGGTTAACCTAGATCATCCTGTACTAAGAATAACCTAGGCTCTGATACCATAAAACTGTCACGCCCCGACGCGGAATATCGGAGCGCGAAGGTAGTTGCAAGAAAAGGTATAGAGTGAGTACTAGACATCAACCATTGCACCTTGAATAACACTAAAGAAAATCTTTCTCATTACTAACTTTTCAAATGTCTAGTTACAACCACAAATATCAGAGCCATTCTATAGGGCCCAATTACATTGCAATAAAAGGAAATAACTAACTACAACTCTAAGATAACATAATGACTCGAGGGTACTCCTGGCTTCACTCTTGGTCATTCCCTTCCTCGTGAGTGTATGTGTCATCCTCGGTCTCACCTGAGAACACAACATCAATAACGTAGGGTGAGCGATAATGCCCAGTAGGACTTAAATCTCAGGCTCAAGCAGGCTTAAAATAATTAACGCATTTAATGGCAGAGTATCTAAAGATAGCAGGTACAAGAGAGTCAAAATATAGCAAGGGATAGCACAACAGGTAACAGGATAGCACAATAGCATGAGATCGAGTATAGTTTCCAAAAATAGCACCAATATCGAGTATAGCACGAATAGCAGGATGGCCATAGCACAACTAGCACAAGTATAATAATAGCACGACGAGCATAGCACTTGTTTGTCATTCTAGACATCAAGATTGTATAGCACGTTTTGTGTTTTGATTGTCATATAGATAGTCGAGATAGATAGCACTTGAGTGTAATGCCAAACACTCTGATCATTTAACTCCCATGGGCACTAGCACTTTCGGGCACACATCCCAGGACCAGATCAGGCCCTTTATATATTGCCAGGCATTGGTTATATTGTATCTTTAGACAGTCAGTCAATGGCCAATACAGAGTACCAAGAATAGTTTAGAGCACTAGATGGATAGACGAGATAGTAGAGAGAACATGAATAGACAAGCGAGTAGAGTATAGATGAGAGCTAGTGGACATTGCATGTAATGCGACGAGTAACAGGCGATAGTAACAGTTGCACAACACGCGCATGTCGTATTGGTAGTCAGGTGGAATTCACGATCTTCCCGCTGGCCATGTTATGCACAAGTCCAGAGGTCCAATGTGATACAAGGTAAGAGCGAACTTCTAATAGCCGTTTGGATCATATCGATCCCTAAAGGTGTAATGGGTGTTAGGGTACAACCGGCTCGTCGACCATGTGGGAATCCATGATCAGAGGAGACTTACGGAGGCCTTGTGCAAGGGTTTACTAGCCCGGCGAAAGGAATATCCAACGGAGAGTTCACCACAAGCCAAGTAAAGTGTGTATATAAAACACGTGCTCGACGTTCTAGAGGAATTCTAGAACAGTGGAGCGTCGATATCGGTATATAAACCACGCAAGAAACGAATACAAGTCTTTTAAAATAGGGCAATTAATATACTTTATTGTAATAAATTACCAGATACATTATGAGATATTTTATGCTAGATTTCAGCCATTTATGGATGGTTCATGTGTGTGCATGTGTAAGAGAAATCATAGATAGAAAAGAAGTCGTGAATATGTATTTTAAAGCATTTAATATGGCTCCATTTTAAAACAGGTGTTTTTACTGCCCGTGTGACTGTTAAAAAGGCGTAAGAATATTTTAGAAAGTGAGAGCAGTAAATTTTATGGGTTTTCATGCAAAATCCTGTGAACACGACATACCCATGTAAGGGTCGCGGCAGGGTCTTGATGGAACACGACAGGGTCCTGTACGGGTTGCGACAGGGCTGCCAGAATAGAAGGCCAGAACGCAACGTAGGGTACTGTCGCGTTCAGAACGCGACAAGCAGAGGTGTCGCGACGGGCTTTAGAATCAGGTACTAGAAACGCGACGGCTTACCTGTCGCCTTCTTGGTCGCGACGGGTAGGCTGTCGCAATCGGACCCCAGAAGGCGACATATCGGGCAGTCGCGGTCTGGTGGTCTGCGCCTGACGCTGACAGGAGTCAGACCAGACATTGGATTGCGGACCAGAACATTTAAATTTTGATACAGGGCCGTTCAGAAAATCATAACTAATTATATACACGATGAAAAATCATGAAACCAGTGGCAAATGAAACTAGACATGTGAGAGTACTTTCGGTAAATAGGAATTAGAGAGAGAGCATGGTTTGAACATGGTTTTATCATGAACAATAATGAGTAACATAGGATATGATACAGAGAGCAAGATTGATTTAATTCGAGCAACATGCTCAACAAAAATTAGGGCTTTCAGGGGAAAAAGATCCCTAACAACATGAAGTATCTACAGTAAAAATTTTGTAGCATGGGATCAATTATAAATAGAGTTTAGAATTAAACATGATGTCTCGGGGTTATCATGTTTGCAGATCTTCTAAAATCAAGAACAAAAGATCGGCTCGATGGAAAATTATGAAACAAGAGGGCTTTTGTTCCTGGTGATTGGAACTACCTACAGACGAGTTTAATTTAATTTTGCTCGTGAGAATGCCTACCTTTGACTCGATTTATCTTCTAGGGCTTAGAACTCCAAGAACGAAGGAAGAAGCTTGATGGATCTTCCTCTCCTCGATTTCTCCTCCTCCTTGGCCTCTTTTCTACGTCCCAGAACCCCTTTCCACGAGCTAGGGCTGGCCATGAGGGTTTAATAGGTTCTAGGAATCCAATTCCAACTCTAATTGCCACTTTTATTGCTTCAATAACCCGTTTCCAATTAGGATATAATAAAACTCTGAATTTATGGTATTTTCTTATTATTCTCCCTTTGTAAATTCATATTTTTAACCCAATAAATTCTAGAGGATCCATTAAGCAAAGCCCATTACTCTTTTCCATTTAATGGGTTTTATTTAATGCTCTTTTCATTTAAATATCCATTTAGCTAGGTTTTAATTCTTTATTTAAATTTTTTATTTTTTCACAAAAATTCAGGTTGCTACATAAAGCCTTTGTGAAGATATCTTCTAACTGATTATTTGTATCAATAAAAGAAATGTCTATATTACCATTAGCTACATGATCATGAATGAAATAATATCTAACCTCAATGTGTATAGTCCTTGAATGCTGAACTGAATTCTTGGTTAGATTTATCGCACTGGTGTTGTCGCACAGTAGGGGAATTGTCTTGATATGAAGTCCATAATCCTCAAGTTGTTGCTTAATCCACAATAGTTGTGTACAACAGCTTCCAGCAATCACATACTCAACTTCAGCTGTGGATAGTGCTACTGAATTTTGCTTCTTTGAAGACCATGATATCAGACATCCTGCAAGAAATTGACAGCAACCACTGGTGATTTTTCTATCTATTTTGTATCCAGCGTAATCAACATCAGAGTACCCTACTAAACTAATTTCGCATGATTTGGGATACCATAGACCTAGATCATGAGTTCTAGCTAAATATCTAAAGATTCTTTTAACAAAATTAAGTGAGACTCTCTAGGATCTGCTTGATACCTAGCACACATGCATACACTAAACAATATATCAGGTCTACTTGCAGTTAAATAGAGTAATGAACCTATCATACCTCTACAAAGCTTATGATCTACTTTCTTACCATCTTTATCAATATCTAACCTAGTTGATGTGCTCATTGGTGTTGACAGTGGCTTGGCATTTTCAAAACCAAATTTCTTTAATAGCTCTTTGGTATACTTGGCTTGACAAATGTGTGAGCCTTCTTTTCTTTGTTTGATTTGCAATCCGAGGAAGTAGTTGAGCTCCCCCATCGTGCTCATTTCGAATTCTCCCTGCATAAGCTTCTCAAAATACTTGCAAAGGGATTCGTCAGTAGAACCAAATATTATATCATCTACATAAATTTGTACAAGCAATAAATGTTTGACTTTAGACTTAACAAATAATGTACTATCTACTTGACCTCTATTCAAACCATGGTTCAATAGAAATGCACTTAAATGTTCATACCATGCTCTTGGTGCTTGTTTCAAACCATATAAAGCTTTATGCAATTTAAATACACGATCAGGAAAATCGATATCATCAAAACATGGCGGTTGTTCTACATAAACTTCCTCCTTTATGTAACCGTTTAGAAAAGCTGATTTAACATCCATTTGAAACAGTTTTAAACCTAATGCAGATGCATATGCAAGTAAGATTCTTATTGCCTCAAGTCTAGCTACTGGTGCATAGGTTTCATCGGAATCTATGCCTTCCTCTTGGGAATAACCTTGAGCTACCAGTCTGGCCTTGTTTCTTGTGATCGCACTAGCTTCATCCAATTTGTTTCTGAACACCCATTTGGTGCCAATCACTGGATGATCTGATGGTCTAGGAACAAGTGACCATACATGGTTTCTCTTGAACTGGTTAAGTTCATCTTGCATGGCTAATATCCAAGAATCATCAGTGAGAGCTTCATTGACTGTCTTAGGCTCTATTTGTGAAACAAAAGCTAAGTAATCACATGGAGTTACATTACCTCTTGTTCTTACCCCAACAGATGGATCTCCGATTATATTGTCCAGTGGGTGATCCTTCTTATACCGCCATTCCTTTGGAAGATTGTCGTGTGATGTATCCTTTTGTTGCAGATCTTCCAAGGGTGGATCATCCTTATCCTCAATAGATGAGTTCTTTAGCTTCTTAGACAATTCATTTGTATCATCAATATCACTATCTATTTTCTTTCTCAAGGAAGGGTTAGTTTCATCAAAAATAATATGCACTGATTGCTCAATTAATAAAGTTTGTTTGTTAAATACTCTATATCCTTTGGGTTTGGAAGCATACCCCATGAATATACCTTCATCTGATTTGGAGTCTAGCTTACCAATATCCCTTTTGCCGTTGTTGTGGATGAAGCATGGACAACCAAATGTCTTGAAATGACTAATCTCCGACTTCTTCTCTTTGTATAGCTCATATGAAGTCTTCTTCAGGATTGGCCTAATCATAACTCGGTTGATGATATAACATGTTGTGTTGACTTCTTCGGCCCAAAAATATCTTGGCAAATCATATTTTGATAGCATTGACCTTGCCATGTCCAATAGGGTTCTATTCTTCCTTTCAGCAACTCCATTTTTCTGTGGTGTCCTTGGTGCTGAGAAGTTGTGCTCTATCCCTTGATCATCACAGAACTTGGCAAATTTCTCATTCTGGAATTCTCCTCCATGGTCTGATCGAATACCAATAATACTGTGTTTTTTATCTTTCTGTACTTTCTTACTGAAGCTGACAAAGCTATCGAATGTATTATCTTTATGCTCCAAGAAAGATATCCATGTAAATCTGGAGAAATCGTCTACTATAGCAAAACCATACTTCTTTCCTCCAAGACTTGTGGTTCTCATTGGCCCAAATAAATCCATATGTAGAAGTTCTAAGGGCTCAGAGGTTGTTGCCACAGTCTTTGACTTAAAGGATGACTTGGTGTGCTTTCCTTTTGCACATGGCCCACAGACACCATCCATTCTTGTACTTACTTTGGGTAGGCCTTCCACCAAGCTTCTCTTAATTAATTTTCTCATGCCATCCAGACTGCAGTGGCCTAATCTTCGATGCCACAGTTCAGTTGACTTCTCTTTACTTGTTGCCAAACATATGTCCTGATCCTTTAATTCTTCTAGATAGAGTACATACAGGTTCTTTTCTCTGTTAGCTTCAAAGATGACTGCACCATCCTTCATAATGTTACACTTTGACTCTTGAAATCTAATCTGATGTCCTTTATCGCACAGCTGGCTGATACTGATGAGGTTGTGCCTCAGTCCTTTGACGCATAACACCTTCAATAACTGTTTTGTCTTTGCTGCCTACTGATCCACTGCCTATCACAGTCCCTTTTCCATTATCTCCATAGATGACTGTGCCTTCCTCAGCTTTGAGATGAGAAAATAGCTTCCTATTTCCTGACATGTGCCTTGAGCATCCGCTATCTGAATACCACTTGGATGCTCGAAGGTTTACTTGCAGTAAAAACACTAAACTTTAGGTACCTAAGTTCTTTTGGGTCCTGGTTGGTTAGTATCATCAATTTTCCTTTTATTATCCATTTTTTGTGTTTAGTTGGACATGTCATTTTAATGTGACCTAACTTGTTACAATGGCTGCAACAAGACATTGTAGTTATCGTTTCAGTTGGAATGTATTTGAAATTTGATTTATATGCTGTGTCTTGTTCAGGTACAAATTTAGGAGTTGGATATATTTTAGGATATACTACTGTTTCCTCATTATTAGGAGGAGTATAGCCTAACCCATGTTTCTTTTTACCTGATCGTCTAGCACCTTTTAATATTAAAGTTGTTTTGCCATTAGTAAATTTTTCTAGTGTGCTTGACAATTTTTCATTTTCTGTTGTTAAATCATTGATTTCTTGTCTTCATTTATTCATAGTTTCTTGGTTTTCTAGACTTGCTAATTGTTCGTTTTTATTTTCAAATCTTCACATAACAATTCATTTCTTCTTTTTAGTTTCGTAATTTGTTTTTCCATTTGCTCATTTTTAGATTTTAAGTCTGAATTAGTATTTTCTAAGCATGCGAGATTTTTCTTATTGGCCTTTAGTGATTTACATGCTTCTTTATATTTACAGTACAGTTCATTAAAAGCTTCTTCGAAGTTGTCAGAATTAGATTCATTACATGAAGAGAAAGATGAGTCTGATGTTACCTTGTCGTCGACGTTGGCCATGAATGCCAGTTGGCTTCTTCTTCTTCTTCATTGCTTGAGCTTGACTCACTGTCCGAGTCACTTCTGTTATCCCATGCTGCTGCCATGGCTTTCTTCTTAAATCTTCTGGGTTTTCTAGAACTGTCTTTCTTTTTGAACTCATTTTTCTTGAGCTTTGGACAATCTGCCTTGATGTGTCTGGGCTTCTTGCATTCATAATAGATTGGTTCATTTTTCTTTGAATCTTTGACTTCAGACCTTTTGAAGTCTTTCCCTTTCTTAAAGTATCTTCTCCCGGACTGATACTTCTTTTTCTTAGCTAATATTCGTTGTAATCTTCTGGATAGCATTGCTTCTTCATCTTCACTGCTGTTCATGCTTTCTTGGCTGTATAAGCCTTCTTCTGATTCGTCTTCTTCTACCTTGAGTACGTTGGAGTGCTTCTTTCTGCTAGAAGATTCTCCCAACCTTTCCATATTTATCTCATGGGCCATGAGGGACCCAATGAGCTTCTCTAATGATATTATCTTCAAGTCATTTGCCTCTTCTATTGCTGTAACTTTTGGTGTCCATGAAGCAGGTAGGGATCTGAGTATCTTCCTCACCATGTCTCCCATCTGATATGTCTTACCCAGACCAGCTAACCCATTTGTGATATAAGTGAATCTGCTGTACATCTGAGTAATGGATTCTCCTTGCTGCATCTGGAACCTCTCGTACTGTGTTAACAGAATGTCTATTCTGGTTTCCTTAACCTTGTCAGTACCTTCATATGTGATCCTTAGATTTTCCCACATTTCCATAGCAGATTTGCAGGCTAATATGCGGTTGAATTCCTTCTTGCTAAGGGCACAACATAGGATAATCTTGGCCTTGCAGTTCAAAGAAATCTTCTTCTTATCATCTTCCGTCCATTTATCTTTTTCGTTTGTCACCAGGAGATCTCCTTCTTCAACTATCGACCAGATCTGATAGTCAAGACCTTGTAGAAAGAACTCCATCCTTGTTTTCCAATATGTGTAGTCTTTACCATCGAACAGTGGTGGCCTGTTTACTGACTGACCTTCAAAGTGACTTCGGTCTGCCATTTGATCTTTTCTCTTCAGATCTTCTTCTTTGTCGAAGAGACTAGCTCTGATACCACTTGTTGCTCAGCTAGCAATCCCAGAGGGGGGGAGGGTGAATGGGATTCTTTAATAAATTTGATTATCTAAAACCTGTCCACAAAGATATTCACATAACAAGCACTTCGAAGATTGTTAGCGTTAGTGAAAAGTAAACAACAAGCACAAAGCAAGAAATCACACTACACAAGATTTTATCCTGTTTCGGACCTCCTCTCCACAGGAGTCCTACGTCTAGTCCCTGAGCAACAACTCAGGATTCCACTACCCAAGGTACATTCCCCCTCAAGGACACTTACACACCCAGCCGCAGCTGATCTTCTCTTCACAACCTAAAGAGGAATACTGTCACGTCACGACATTTAATATATCTATAAATACCGGAACGTGAACGAACGAGAATCAAGAGTACAATTGAACTAACTGAATAGGACATTTGCTCAGAGGCTTCACTAAATAAAAATTATTATTTGCCATTCAATAGGTGTTACATGATTTCTGATTTACAATCTCATAAGTAAAATGTCTCCACGGTTGATCTCTCCACACACAAATCCTGAAGTTCCCGCCTTCTAGAATTGTAGATACCTGAAATAGTAGGATTTAATGAGCTAACTAGCCCAGTAGAATTCAATTCCTTGAATTAAGAAGGATTCACATGTATGATCTCAAGATAAGAACATGAACATTATTAACAATGAGTGTTCAAAGCTATGAACGAATGAATCAATTCAATAACACATGAAGAACCAAGGTAATATAGGAGCATGATCAATAACTCAGGATGTCACTTAAGTTTAGAATCAAGCACTTATTCACACACACATGTGTATTATGATGACTAATCAAACCACTTAATGATGCATGCCAACATCCACTGTCCTCATCGCCTTCGCGCGACCACTGACGAATTCGGGCGCTCCCCCCAGGACTGAACCAGCCCTTTATTTACCAGGCATATTACTCAAATGAGTCCCAAAGACTCGCAACTCGTCATCATAACACACTCATTATTGTAATGAGTCAAGGATACAAGGATTTTACTCATAGTTACTCAAGATTTGCACAAAAGAACCAAGGAACTTTGGTTCCTTAACTGATTTCAGAAATTGATAGTTTTACAAGCACAATTTTGTTCGGAACTTGGAGAAATAATTCAAGGAAAAAGGAAAGATCACATGACTGGTTTTAGTAGAGGTTTGGATAGTAAAAACCACAAACTATAGGTAGACTATTAGTTGGAGCAATTGGGTAGGATTTACAATGAAGAATGAAGTCAAATAGATGCTAGATACATGACTTTGACAAGGCCTGTCGACAGGCATGGGTCTGCTGTCGACAGGGGCTGGTTTCCAGAATTGGGATTTCAGTTCTGTGTGCACCTGTCGACAGCAAGCCAGGGGCCTGTCGACAGGGACACACAGGGTGGATTTTCTGGTTTCTGGCCAGGGGTTTCTGTCGACAGCCAGCCCTTCGTCTGTCGACAGGGGCTGTGTAAATCTTCAGAAAACCATTCCATTCAACCTCCAATGGTTCTATAAAGTTTCTCTAATATTCCTAACATAATTAGGACTTTGAACAAGTATGATTTCAGATGTAATACTCATTGAAACATGATCAGAAAAAGGGAAGATCATGGAATATAATTTGCCAAGATGATTTAGCAAGAGGTTAACTCATAGGACATAATGGAGAGTACTTATTCTTAGAACTCTTTTCTCTTCATCTCCCTCTATTGACCTTATATCAAATGCACTCACTTGAGAGTTTTATAACTTCTCAATGAATCAAGTTAACTAAACGTAGGAAACCGTTGAGGTTCTATTAAATCCATATAATGGAATCAACACTTTAATTCAGTTAACTTGAACAAATTGGTAACATGTAGTTACTTGAGACTTGAAAATCAACTAGAACTTGGTGTAATGTTGATTTTCTAATATAGACATATTTTCTAAACTTGGGAATAACATGACTATCAGATTTGACAAAAGTCTGAGTTCTCAGATTGGAAGGATGGCATGCTTAAGGTACCACATGCCATCAGCCAATGAATCAAGGAGAGGTAATCAGGAGAACTTAAAAGATTAAGAAAAGAATCAATATGTAGCTTCTCTAAATTGAACACTACATAAACATAGTGAGAAGCTTAATTTCTACCATGGAATTCAAGAGAAAGGCACAAGAAGGGATAGTGATGGAATGAATCTTGCACATGATTAGCTTAAGACTTAGCACAACATGATACCGAGAGAACACTCTTATGACAACAATTATGTACTCAACAAGAAGTTCCACAGGATAAACACACACACTTCCAAGAGTGTTTACAGAGTTAAGGCAACAGTTTGAGGGTTGGAACACCTAAACAAGAGGTTTCACAGCAAATCAAGTGGGTAAGATTGAGAAAGGAAGGAAGAGAATCCTACCAATACGTAAGATTATAATTAAAGACATGAGTGTTGATTAGCAACCATATGGACTCAACAGTACAGAAGTAATCAAACAAGCTGACTAAATCTCATGTTCTCATGAGGTCAAGATGACTATTGAATTCCAAGACTTAGTAAGGAAGGGAAAATAGAAGATGGTAATCAAAGATTGAATCCTACCTATCTAGATAGCACAAATCCTTTCTTGGCTTCGAAATCCCCCAAGAACACAACGTATAACAGCTGAGAGAGTAACCAACAGTAAAGAAGGTGTAGCCGAATCCTCCCAGGTCTATTTCGCCAGTCTTACAGTATCCCCTGTAGCAGCTCCAGCGCTAGCTCAAGTAAAGATAGGGTGCAAACACCAGGCCAGCAATTCCAGCTACGTATCTCACTCAAGAGTTATGTAAACACAGCAGCAGCATCACGGAAAAGAAAAATAGAACAATGGTTACGAAGGCCATTGGGCATATTTATACCCAAGGTTCCTTCCATGCACGGCGACACATCAACGACTAATGTGTCATGGTAAAAACCATTTGGTATTTTACCTAGACACGTAGCCCATGCAAGCCACTTCGTGGTTACACACAGGTAACTAATGTGTTACCTTCCCAGATAGGTGTGCTGGCCTTCCCAGGGTCGCCCACGTATGCTTCCAGAAATTTCAGAAAATCACAACCTGTAATTGTCCCATAATTCAACTGGCCCAAAGATCTTTTTATAAACATGTCCAAATGATGCCTATTTGTCTTGAAATTTCTACCATAAGCTAATCTGATGGTTTTACAAATTATGGTGATTTTTATTTAATTTTTAGATTTTATTTTACACTAGGTCAAAAATCACCCGAAAAATGGTCGCGTCGACTGTACCTTGAAATCCGTACGTCGAAAAATTCAGATAATTACATATTTGATTTCTCCACATTTTTCTAGAAATTATGATGTTCTCAGATTTTTATTTCGTTGTCGTTTTCCAGTATTGCCCTGTGGAAGCACGCACTTCGAGGTACGATACTGGGATAACGTTCATTACCACTAATTAAGTCTATCATCTAATTATCATAATTTAATAACAACCCTAAGGTATTTTAACCAAATTATTTCTATTTTCTTAACATTTTAAATTTATGGGGCGTTACAAATACAACACCCTGGAACCCTCCAGGTCTTCCTTCAACACGAAGGGAACAACACTCTGGAACCCCCAGGTCTTCCTTCAACACGAAGGGGAAACAAACACAAAAATATGTTCAAGAAGACAAGCCCCCAGATCAAGCTTATAGAACAACGCTCAATCTGAAGCTAAGACTGAGAGGAAAGGTTCTACAATGAGGAGGACTCTCAGTACACAAAAGCTCTCAAGGCTAACACCAAGAATGCAGAGAGCTAAGAGCTAGACAAAGCAAAAAGAGTGAAGCTTCGCTCTTTCAGATGCTCGCAGAAGGTTTGTAAAAGATTGTTGTAAGCGTTGTCTTGTTCTAGAGCAACAGTCTTCTATATATGTCTTCCATTTGAAAATTGAACATTGAAGTAACCGTTATCTCTAAGTGCTGGTGTACGTTATACTGTATGGTCTTCAACAGATCTTTACGTACCATGCAAAGAGAAGATCTTCCTCGATGTCCTTTTCTCTTCCATTTGTCCAACGTTGTATTGAGATGTGTTTGTCAGAGATCTGCACACATTAAGTGCTAAAATACGGAGGGCTATGCTGTCGCTTGTTGTCAGTCAACGTTAGACGAAATGTACATCAAAATAGAAATGCCATTTTACTTCTTCTAAAAGGATGTCTCCAGTATAAGCAAGAGAGTAGAAGATATCTATGCATGCATTGCAGTGATACGTTTAGTCATAATAAATGCATGGATGTCATAGAGATATGTGCGAAGACTTTGACTTTCAACCTATTTAAAATATCAAGTCTTTATGAACCATAAAATCATTCTGAGCATGGCTTATGAAATCGTTGTGAAAATGAGTCGTTATCTATGCGAATCGTTGCATACTAATAAACAAATCGATGCATATACAAATCATTATACAATCATAACCAAATCGTTGTAGAGACAAATTGTTATGATAGTGTAAGCAAATCATTATGAACAATTCGTTATAATCAAATCGTTGTGAACAAATCGTTATAAGCAAGCCGTTGTTTCACTTATCGAGTCGATGTAGTGAGTAAATCATTGTTTGCTGTATCGAATCGTTACGGCGACCAAGTCGTTGTTGTAAGTTATCGAATCGTTACAGTGACCAAGTCGTTGTGTAACTTATCGAATCGTTATAAAAGATCAAATCGATGTAAGAGCAAATCGTTGTTCTCACTTAAGAAAACGATGCAACGACCAAATTGTTATGAGCTCGAAATCGATGCACACACTTATCGAATCGTTATAAAAGATCAAATCGATGTGAGAGCAAATCATTGTTCTCACTTAAGAAAATGATGCGACGACCAAATCGTTATGAGCTCAAAATCGATGCACACACTTATCGAATCGTTATAAAAGATCAAATCAATGTGAGAGAAAATCATTATGAAATAGACTTCAATAGAATAGCGATGACTTATGAAATCGTTATAGAACCAAAAATCGACGTGGATGAGGAAATTGTTATGATTCTGAGGAAATTGTTGCAACAACTAGAAAGTCGATGTGTACTTAGAATATTTCATGCTTTGAACTGTAAATGCTATAGGATGATAATACTTACTGATTTTGCTTGTATTTCCTTGATTTATTTCCTGTGCTAAAATCTCTTAGAAATTATGTTAGAGTAAACTTTATCATAATTTTGTTTATCACCAAAATAGATATGTAATTTATTTAAATTACATTGGGGATAATCCGATCATCAATGTTGTCAAAAAAGGGGGAGAAATTCTGTGAGAGAATGTTGCCATGTTTTGTCATCATCAAAAGGGAGAGATTGTTGAGTTGTATGTTTTGATGATGACATATTGTACACAATCTGATGATGTCATAGTGTACATATGTTGGAGATTGTTGTGTTGTGTACATCTTGACAATGACTTATTGTATACATCTTGAAAATGACATGTTGTACACATCTTCTATTGTACATATAATGATCATGACAACATTCACAATGTTTTGATGATAAATCATAAGTACCTTCATGTTGAATATGTCTTGAATAATGTCTGCGACTCATAAACAGACTGGCCACTTTGAAAACATGCTTAAATGAACATCGATGTTCACATTTGGTCGCAGTCAGCTAAAGCACAGACATCAGATATACAGTTTTGTTCACTGTCGGTCGAACTCAAACTTCGTCATATATGAAGTTGGACTTTGGATATGATGAAGTGGAACGTCGTCATATATGAAGCTAAGCTTTACATATGACAAAGTCACTTCGGATGATCATGACTATCTTATCACTGTGCCTTCGTGTAAGACCTTGGGTTTTCTGTGCGTTATCCTTGCTATGGTGTTTTTGGATTCTGGCTCGAAATTCATCTTGACGGAAACTATCAGTGCCGTCAAGTGATATTGACGGAAACCTTCTGTGTCGTTAACTGGTTGGTGACGACATAGTTGATGTCATCTACCTTTTGCTTGCGGAGGTTAACAGAAAAGTCGACTGCCGTCCATTTCATATAGAAGACAACAACATTGACATCAATATCTCCATCCGTGTATGGGTTTATTTCCCTGATTCTATCGTGATTTCTTTGTGGATAAACTTGGAAACCCCGAATTGGGTTGGGTTTCGCTTCCCTACCATGACCACAACTCAAAACCCTATAAAAATAGGTCATCCTTGTAAAGGGAGGACTTTTACTCAGCTATGGTTTATTAGGGTTTGGAGAGAGAAAAGGGAAAACTTTAGTGGTGAGAAATCTAGCGAACCAGAAGCTACACCGACGTTCTTTGACAAGAGGAAGGCTCTACAAAACGTGGGGAGATCATCTACTAGCTAGGGTGTGGAGGTCGAATCAAGCTAGAGAAGATCATCTCTTTGGCTTGGCTAAGGAGGGCTTCATTGGCTAAATTCGATCTTCATGGAGTTTTTCAGAGCCACGTAAATTAGGGGTTTCATCCCTATGCCTACCACTTAGGATTTTTAACTAATTTTTTCCCATGTCCTACATCCCCAAATTCTCTTTTTATTTGGTTTTTTATGCACTTTCTGCAGATAGGATGTTGACGACAACACCCTTGTCGTCAAGTTCCTGAGTTGACGGCAGTCAACATTGCCGCCAACTACCCTTGACGGCAATGACCTTGCCGTTAAGTTCTTCAGTTTTCCAGAAATTTGTTTTAACATATGTGATGTGATTTTGTGAGATTTTTTAATGTAAGAGTGGACTTTAGGGTTTATTCCTGACATGTACTTATGGTAGAGTGAATCATGAATTTCTGATATTTTTCTAATCATACATGTAATTAATAGAATTTCTGATATGAGTAAATAAGCATGCCATAGTAGATTTAATCAAAAAAAAAAGAGATAAGTTATGCATCCATGCCTCAATATTTTTCCTTGGAATTAGGGTTTCTGAAAACATGTTCTTAGGTAGATAGATTTATCAATTTCCTGTTAAACATGCTTTAGTGAATTATCTTGTTAGTTACCTAAAACTTGTGTTAAATATTAAAAATAGATACACTATTCCTAAAATTCTGAAAAACTAGACATAAGATATGTTCCCTATATATGATTTATGGTTTAAATTGGAGCAAGATTTGACATCTATAACCATTGTTTCTAGTTATAAGTCTTTAATGACCTTGCTAAGTATGATTAGTTAAAAGTAATGGTTTTTTTGGTGATTAGTATCATAATTAGGTTCTGTTAAGCATGTATTAATACTATTAGATAGTAATGATTATCTCTGTAACCCGAAGCATGTGTTTGAATCATAAGTCTATGAATAAATTACTAAATGCATGAGAATTATGTGTTAAATATGTGATTGATGTGATTAAGTGATTAATGTGCCGAATATGACACTGCTACCATAGAAGGCTATAGAACCGTACTATAGAAAAGTTCCTATGGGAATGCTTAATGTGTATGTAATATCCTGTCAGCATCATGATGAAATCCTTGTCACACCGCCAATTTTTAGCAGCGGAATTAATCGGGAATGCAACGAACAAGCATGCATTCAGAAGCCATAGACAATCACTAATACCAGTAGGGCCCATAATTCAATAATCAAAGATATATTCATCATAATAAATGAATAATACAATATCCAATGTCAAAATAAGAACAACTCTCTACTTACCAGTCTTACATATCTCTCAAAGAAAGATAAGATTACATTTATTACCAATCACTCACTAACTAGAATAAAGAAAGGCTCTCTAAAGTGTAATTCACGCTTGGCACACAATCCCATCATTAAGTTTTATTCTTCATTCTCGCTTTCTGAAAATGTTAGGAAAGCAGGTATGAGCAAACTAGCCCAGTAGGATTTACATCTCGATGTGCGGGCAATGATATAAGTGATTAACATTTTACTCAGGCAGGCACGAGTATAAACAAGATGTTCTAATATGCATGATAAATCCACTGAAAACATAATTAGTAATGTGTTCAAGAGATGTCTAATGAATTCGAGATATTATGTGAGAAGGACGATCAAGTAAAAGAAATTATCACGCTAGAAGGTATATTGCATATACAGAGGAGTATTCACATTTGGAAGTAATAAACATGGGCAATAGTTCAAGAAGGTCAGGATAACTCATGTGTTTATATCACTGAAGAGGGAACAATCAGGATTATACAAGAAAATTCTTTCACGTAAGAAAATCACTAGAGTATCTTTCAGGAGATCAAGATAGCAATGGAAAGTGCAAGTACATAGGGCAATTCACTAGCAAGCATTTTTAGTAACCTATTCTGGGCACTCCACAAGAATGTACTTTTCATATCACGCAGGGTCTACTAGTGCCTCAAGCAAGTACGTCCCTCTACCACTCGGGTTAAGGACTAGCACGTAGTAGCGAGTAACAAGTCAAGTCATGCAAGTATATCACATGTAACAAGTACGTGCCATGCCAAGTACCAATCATGATTCCACACCACGCCAGGCACACAACGTTGTTAGGGGATCAGCCTAACAATCAACTCCTGAGGTAACGAACATCTTTGGGAAACTGTACAATCAACACCATGGGGTAAACAGGACTTTGTCGGGGGCGAATTTGACAATCACACCCATAGGTAACAGGACTTTGCCAGAATCTCCAGGACCAAATACGAGCCCACAATCAAGTTTGTACTGCGCAACACTGGCATGTGTCCAAATGAGCCCGTTGACTCATGGGTGTCGAGAATGAGTTTTTGAGTCCATGACTCCAATATCATTGATGTACTTCATGAATGTATCACAAGAAGCTAATGTGTGTCAATAAGGATGGACTGGTCAAGAGAGTTCAAGACTATCATGTCAAGGATAAAGATTCAGGATCACGATTGTAAAGAGAGTGATTAGGCGTAATTGTAGTTTAATAATCTATTAATGTCTTGTCATTCAATTTGGACTAATGCCGAGGGAGGAATATGAGAAAGAAAAGTGCATGCTATCTCCAGGGAACTTAGAGAACTTCAATGGTACAACCAGCTCAGTCTCCATGAGGGAATCCATGGAGTACGGAGACTTACGAAGGTCTTAACAAAAGGTTCTTAGTCTGCCAGAACGGAATGTCCAACAAAGAGGTTCCAATTTGTCAAGAAGGGGTTGCCTAACTTGTGCAAGTGTGCAAGTGTAATGTGTATCGAAAACTTGCCAAATCAAGTGTGTTATAGAATAGCAAGGGAATTATGATAGACATGGGATGTAACTAATAAGACAAGTTTAAAATCAAGAAACTCCAAATAAAGCAAGACCATTATGTAACATGTAGAATAGATTAAAAGCTATGCATGGTTAAGGTAAGGTTCTCTACATGCCATTATCACTAAGTAAATTTCATTCAAATTTAAGTTATCATTTTAACCATAAACTGAACATAAGATGATGAATCAGATCAATCATATGGTAACAGAAACATGATCATACCATTAAGAATATTAGAATAAGATTTCAAGTGATTAACGTCTTTACAAATGGGTTAAACAAATTTTATATTATTGGAAGTATGAAAATCATGCTTAATAAAACTTGATAGAGCTTAATCAAGCTTAATAATGGCTTAATTAGGCTTAATTAAACTTAATCAAGGTTAATTATGGATTAACAAGACTTAATTAGAGTTAATTAGGACTTAATCAAACTTAATAAGACTTAATCAAGCTTAATTAAACTTAATTAGAACTTATTCAAGCTTAATGAAGCTTAATAAAACTTAATCAGACTTTAATCAAACTTAGTTAGGTCTTAATAACACTTAATCAAGCTTAATCAGACTTTAAATAGACTTAATCATACTTAAATAGGGCTTAATAACACTTAATCAAGTTTAATCAGACTTTAAATAGACTTATTTTAGCTTAATCATACTTAAATAGGGCTTAATCAGGTTTAATAAGACTTAACTAGCCTTAATCAAACTAAATCAGACTTAATCAGGTTTATTCAGGATTTAAAAACACTACCAGTTGACCTATTTCAAATAACAAATAGGAGTTAGGGATTTCTGTGCAAAAAGACAATAGAAAAAGAATAAAAAAATGGGTTAGTAACAAAGTGCAGTGTAATGCGCCAATGCAATTGGGATAGCCAATGGATCGCTAGGAGAGGCTCGCGGCTCATTGCACCGAGACTACATTTCTAATCCGATTTGATTCTTGGCTTCCGAAAACACATTTCTAATCCGATTTTGGAGAAACACTTAACATAAAACTTGTTCCCAACAAGTTGTAGAAGGTCCCTATATTTTTTATTTGAATAAATGTAGCCTAGGGATGCATGAATTTAAGTTTTATATCCTAAAGGCCCTAATTCACAGTATGCTTGGAAAATGCTTAATAATATCGAACCAATGCATAAAAATTGGGGAAAATAGAGGGGAATTCTTCCTAACATGTTGAAGAATCTTCATTCAAAGTTTCATGAATTATAGATAAGGGGTTTAAGAGATACAATACCAAGAACATGTGACTCGTATGAACACGAAAACTGAAACTTTGGGGCTTTAATTCGATGCATATGCATGATATAAATAGGGAAAAACTTGTCTAACATGCTTGGGACATGGAGAGGTATCTATGAACACGTTTAATTAGAGTTTGGCCCGAGATTACCTACCTTTTGAATGTCTTTTGCAAAGGGGATGAAGAACCATATTGTTTGATGAAGAACACCCAAATCATTGCTCTAGAGCTCCTCTTCTTGCTCCTAGCCAATCCACCCACGTCTAGCAAGGTTTGGAGAAGGTTGGGGGCAGCCATAGAGGGTTTATGATGTATTTTTAAGCGTAGGGTTATGTAAAAATGAGTTTAAGTTTCCTAATCTTGAGGGTAGGAGTCCTACCATGGTTAGGGCTCCTTTCTATGGGTAGTTCCTTCTAATCTTAGCCTAATTAAGAGGGTAAGTGGAAGCAAATTCGTGCACCCCAATTGGGCTAGGGTTTAAACTCATACCATGACCCATTTGACACACTTTTATGCTTAATTAACCCACTTTAACGGTGGTTATTGGGTTATAACAATTTTAAATATTAATTTCTTGTATTTGGCTTCCTATTGATCCCAATAAACATGATTGGACCTCAAATATTTATTTCACATGAGTTAGTTACATGGGATGATGAATTTTTGACTTATTCCTTAATTGCGATAATAAGTCACAAATGTTTTTAAACTTGGTTCATGATTTTTATTGGCCTAAATTTCTTCATGGGTCATTAAAGAGTATTATTTAAAGGCTAACTATAAATTTTACGAAATTTTTAGATGCATTTTTACACATGCGACAATGATGCGTATGTGTTTGACTAGTTTTAGATCATTAAATAGCCATATTTTCTATTTTTCTCTAATTTTTAATTACTAAAATTTTCGCGGTGCTATAATCCTGGAGGTGGACAAGTACCACTGGCTAGGGTGGAGTGTGCCTCTCCCGGTTCTACGCAGTTTATCAAGATTGGTCACTGTGTTGCGTAGGTGACGGGTATGTGATATGTGTGTGATAGTGTCCTTCTTTATGGTGGTTTGGGCTATGTGTCACGACAAAAATATGCGAAATTAAGTGTGAATGTGCAATGTGATTATGTGAAAGTGATGTGTTAATGTGCTCCAATGTGAAAGAATGTGAAATCATGTAAATAAGTTATGTTCATGTTAAAATAGTAAGCAAAAAGTGGGAATTTGTGGTATATGAATATATTGAATGTGATAGTAATCATGCTAGTATCCCCAGTAGATATGTGCTTAGTTCCATGATTAGAATATTGGATGTGTAATATTTATGAATTGTGTTAACCATTATGTGCTTTATGAAATCCATTTGTACCTGGTATGTTAAAACTTGTTCATTTAGTACGTGCTAATAGTTACATGAATCATGTGATAATTTGTTTAATGTGTTGTACCTATGTGGAAAGGATGTGATAAGTGTTGAATGTGACCAATAGGTTGCTTGCTAAGTCTATTGTGAAGACGCATCCTTGCTTAAATATACAGGTGAGGCAGGCATTGCAAAGTTTGAGGAGGTGATAGCAAGGAGCGACTCCGAGCGTGAGGAGTAGTCGAGTCTTAGAGAGCTATTCTTATAGCTTGTACTTTTCTTTTACTTATACTTTTCTTTTACTTAGTATGTGATACGGCATTGTGATATGGACTTATAGACTGGATTATTTGTAGACTTGAAATATTCATTTTGCTACTATATAGACTGTGGAATGTGTGTGGTGATGATGGAATAAGAATTACTTTTATTTCCATTATACTTTCCTTTGTTATTTGTGTACATCTCTGCCTACTATATTGTGTTGGGTACATGTCCCACTGTGACGACACCCTTTATATTGATGTGGATTAGTATAATCGTACCGGTATAAAGAGGGTCATTACAATTCAGATGTTCAATTTGTTCTTTATCAGACGAAGTCCAACTTCGTCATATATGAAGCTAGACCTTGGATATAACAAAGTGGAACTTTGTCATATACGAAGCTTAGTTTCAAATATGATGAAGTCACTTTGACCGTTTAAGACTAAATTCAACATTGACTTAGAATGTACTCAATTGTTCTTTATCAGACGAAGTGTAACTTCATCATAGACGAAGCTAGACTCCGGATATGACGAAGTGGGCCTTCCCCATATACAAAGCTAAGTGTAACGTCGCGCATTTTCGGATCCTTGTGGATCTTGTGTTCAGCACTTGTGAGGCCAATATGTGGCCAATGTGACTTGTGTTCGGTGTGCGCGTGTGTTTTTGGGGCTTACTGGGCCGATAGTTTGGGCCTACAGCACCCCAGGGTTCTCTGTCTGTGATCGCGACAGCAGGGGGTGTCACATTCTGAACGCGACACTCTTGCCCGTCGCGTTCCTGTTGCCGCTTTGTGGTGCTGATCGTCTGCATGTGCGCCACGTGTTGGGTGCTGGACGAACTGCAGACATCAGCCTTAGGAAGGCGACGCCCAAGACCGTCGGAATGAGGTCGCGACGGAATGGTCCGTCGCGTTCCGAACCGCAAGCGGTGCTTAAACCCTTGCTGGCCAGACAGATCTGAGCATGCTCTGTTTGGCCAGGGGGAGGAGCTAGCGGGTTTTCAGGGGTGTTTTGGCGTGGAGGCTTGGCGTTCGGCGTGTTCTCGCTGCGGGGACTTCATTTGAAGCGGGGGAAACACCGAGAAATCATCGGGTTGTGTGTTCTTCACGAAGGTAGGGTAACTCCTCCCGTTTTTGGGCTGTAGATCACGGGTGACAATTGTTCGACCTGTTATTTGTGTTTCCAACAATAGATACCATGATTAGGGACTCACAAAAGCATGAAAAACACGAATTAAGGGTGGTTTGCATAGCATAGAATGGTAATCCGTGGAGAGGATCCCAGATTAGGGTTCCTGCCTGTGAAGGCGACGGAACCCCCTGTCGCGATCTCAACGCGACAAGTTAACCTATCGCGTTTAGGTGGGGAACACGACATGTTGGTGCATCGCGTTCATGTGATGAACGGGCCATATCGGGCCGTCGCATTCTGAAGGCGACACAGGCCCATGTCGCGACCACAACCGAGTAGTCTAAATGTGCATGACTGATGTGATGTGATTATCCGATTATTATTATTCGATGTATTTGGTAATATCGTGTGGTGCATTGGCACCTATAGCGCTCTGGGAGCGCATGTTTACGAGGTTAGCGTGTTGGTTACGTAGCTAGCTAGTGGTTTGTGTGTTGGCGTGGTATGCACGCGAGTTACACTATGTTCACGTGTTGTGGACAGTCGATACTCGTGAAAATTGTTGGATTTCACGTGGTTTGTGTGGTGCGCACGTGGTTTTGTGTGCGTGGCAGGTAGTACGACGCCTACTGTGGTTACCTCTCCAGTTGGGTGCCCTAGGTTCTCTGTGAGCCAGGCTATTAGTTCGGGGCTTGTCCCGGTACTTGTGTTGTACCATCGAGGTCTGTGTCGTCTGTCCTGGACACCCTCACTCCTTTGTTTGAGTTGTATGTCCGGCTGAGGGAAAGACGACAGTGGGACAGTGACTCTTGAGTTTGTTTTTAGTCACTTGTAGCGCGCTCTTAGTTGGGGGTACGGACACCAGTAGTCGACACTGGTCCCCGACTAGTCCTTTCTAGTGCCTCACTCTAGGGTGCTCCGGCCAGAGACCCTAGAGGTGCCAGGCATTGGCCTGCGGTTGTGTGTCCACAGGAGTGGTGTTTAGTTGGTCTCCATAGTTGTTTGAGTTTTCCACGTGGAGAGGCAGCAGGACCTTTCGTCCGTGGCTGCGAGACTGAGAGGTAGACCTGTGTTTGTTTGTCTGAGTCTGTTACTGGTGTCGCGAACCAGTCTACGTGGATCGAGTGTGGCGGACTCTACTTTAGCTCGTACACGTGATTGAGTTTTTCCATTTATTTAATTACTTTGTTTAATATAGTCGGTAAATGGTAAGTATGCTTATTGCTTTAATAATCTGCGTGTTTGTGCTATAAATTGCTAGTATAGTTTACTGCTTCCATACTTGTGTATGGTTTGCTCGAGTTGGGGGAGTTCCCTACTGAGCCAGTGACTAGTGAGGCTCACCCCTACTCCCCACAGGCGAAGGTGAAGAGGAAGTTTCGTTACCGTCTTCCAGTTCGGGACCGCGTCGTAAGGGTGTTGGGCCAGCGCCTCCAGTAGTGTAGCTTCTTCCCTTAGTTGTACTAGTTTACCTCGGGGTATGCCCCAGGCTTCTGTACTTTCTTGTACTTTTGTTGAAATTTAGCTATGTAAATCTTGTACATTGTATATGAAATGGTGAATCATATATGTGGTCAAGTGTGTTCCTTTCCGTTTTCACGGAATCGTGTATGGTATCCCTTGCGAGGCTACGGCCCGTTCGCGGGAGGCGGACTCGGATCAAGTTCGTTAATGGTTTAACGGGCTTGAACGAGGCGTTCCGTCATAGTTGGTATTAGAGAGAGGTCCGTGTAAATATAAAGGAACTGGGAAATTATATAGCCATATTTCTACATTTGTACACTGCTGGTAGCTGACTCTGCTTTCGTAATGATCGGTTTTGTTCATAATTGATATATTATTTGTGTAGGAAGTTGAGATGGCTGATAGAAGGGATTGGGGTGGTGGAGGAGAGGACCATGAAGAGTCCACTCAGCGTATGATTGAGAGGATTTGGGAAAGCCTCACTAATATTCGGATGAGGATGGATCAGCAGGCATCGGTACCTCCAGCAGCAATACCACCAGTTGTTGGAGTACCCGTGGCCCTAGTTGCACCATCGCCAAGGGTGGAGGTACCCTATGTGGCACCTATACCACCACCTGTAATGGCAGCAGAAGAGCCAGTGATGCAAGTTGAAATGTTTTTGAGGTTGCAGCTGCCCACTTATACAGGAGGGCCGAATCCAGATACAGAAGAGCACTGGATTCACGAGATTGAAAGGGTCTTTACGACTATGAGGTGTCCAGCAGCGGATAAAGTTGTGTTAGCCACATACCAGTTGAGAGGCTTTGCGCAGCAGTGGTGGCGTCTGAAGATGCAGACCACCTTTGCAGGTAGGACAGAGGAGGTTATTATCTGGCCAAAATTTCTCGAGGCATTTAATGACACATTCTTTCCACTTTAAGTGCAGCAGGGGAAAAGAGAGCAATTTTGGACACTTCAGCAAGGTAATACCTTAGTTTTAGAATATCAGATGCGATTTATGGCACTTAGCCGATATGCACCTTATGTAGTATCGGATAATGCTATGATGGTTGAATATTTTATTCGGGGTTTGAGAGAAGAGTTGTAGAATGCGGTGATACCGTTAATGTGTAGATCAGTTGAGGAGGCAGCTCAGAGAGCAGCTACACTTGAGAGGTCTATTCAGGCTCGTCAGGCAAGTGGGTCGGGTTCGGGTAGTTTTCGGCTACCCCAGCAGGCAGCAGGAGTTAGTAGGGGAAAGGCTTCAACATGACCTTCTTCTTTAGGTTTTGGTAAATGGGGTTAGAAATTAAAGAAAGTATTCAAGGGCAAAGGAAGAGGAAGAGGGGGTCGTCAGCAGTTTCAGCAGGGGCGTGGCTATACGCCAGAGGTAGAAGAATCGCAACAGAGTACTGCTAGGCAGCCCACTATTCCACCAGGTTGTAGGTGTTATAATTGTAATTAGCTAGGGCATTTGATCCGCAATTGCCCTTATCCAAGAGAATATGGGTATGATAGAGGTGTTTAGCAGTAGCAGCAGCCCCAGCAGTCATTAGCAGGTCGTGGTGGAGGTGTACCGCAGCAGCGAGGTAGAGGCCGGGTTATGGCTATCACCCGTGCCTAGGCAGAGGCATCGAACATGATAGAAGGTATAATACCTCTTTATGATTTTTCAGCCAGAGTTCTTTTTGATTCAGGTGCTTCTCATTCTTTCATTTCTGAAGAATTTCAGGATTGTATGGTTCATCCTCTAGAAGAGAAGTCATGTGAATTAGTAGTGGAGGTTCCCTTGGGCGAGTTTATGCTCACCTCGTGTTACATAGATGAAGCTCCTGTTGTGGTTCAAGGGAATCAGATGCCGGGCCAGTTGTATGCTCTTCAGTTGTCTGATTAAGATATCATTTTGGGTATGGATTGGTTAGAAGCTTATGGAGCTATGTTAGATTGCAGAAAGAAAAGAATCAAGTTTTGTCACCCTAATGGTGTAGTGTTTGAATATCAAGGTATGCCCTCTCGTACTTCTAAATTTATGATTTCTGCAATTAAAGCTAGAAAATTAGTTAATAAGGGATGTGTAGCTTATTTAACTACTATGAGTCTGGTTGAGGCTGGTAAATCAATAGAAGTAGTTCCCGTGATTAGGGAATTTGTAGATGTTTTTCTAGATGATTTGCCGAGTTTAGCTCCACACAGGGAGATAGACTTTGCCATTGAGTTGTTGCCAGGCACCATGCCGATCTCTAAAGCTCCATATCGGATGGCGCCGTCAGAACTTAAAGAATTGAAAAAGCAGTTAGAAGAATTATTGGAAAAAGGGTTTATTAGGCCGAGTCACTCCCATGGGGGGCACTGATGTTGTTTGTAAGAAAGAAAGATGGAAGTTTTAGAATGTGTATTGATTACAGGAAATTGAATGAGGTGATCATAAAGAATAAGTACTCGTTACCTAGAATTGATGATCTGTTTGATCATTTGCAATCAGCTTTTATGGATCTGATGAACATGATTTTTCATCCATATTTGGACCAATTCATTGTGGTCTTTATAGATGATATTATGATTTACTCAGCATCTGAAGAGGAGCATGCAACGCATTTGAAATTTGCCTTGCAGCTATTAATAGATAATCAGTTGTTCGCCAAATTCAGTAAGTGTGAATTTTGGCTAAAGGAAATTCAGTTCTTGGGCCATATCATATTAGCTGAGGGAGTAGCAGTTGACCCAAGTAAAGTGGAAGCAGTGACGAAATGGGAGGTGCCTAAGACAATTACTGAAATTAGAAGCTTTTTGGGGTTAGCAGGCTATTATAAGCGTTTCATTCAAGATTTTTCAAAGATTGCGGCACCTATGACTAGGTTGAGTAGAAAGGGTGTGCCATTTGTATGGTCTAGTGAATGTCAAAGAAGTTTTATGGAACTAAAGAAGAGAGTTATAGCGGCACCAGTGCTGACATTACCAACAGGTAATGGTGGTTTTGTTGTATATACAGATGCATCTAGAAGAGGATTTGGCGCAGTGCTAATGCAACATAGCAAAGTAATAGCTTATGCGTCTAGGCAATTGAAACCAGCAGAAAAGAATTACCCCACTCATGATTTAGAGCTAGCAGCAGTTGTGTTTGCCTTAAAGAAGTGGAGGCATTATCTTTATGGTGAGAGATTTTAAATTTTTACAGATCATAAAAGTTTAAAGTATATCTTTTCCCAGAAAGACTTGAATCTCCGTCAGCATAGATGGGTGGAGTATTTAAAAGATTATGATTTTAGTTTGACTTACCATCCGGGTAAGGCCAATGTGGTGGCTGATGCCCTAAGCAGAAAAGCATATTTAAGTCAAATGATGATTAGGGAATGGAAGTTGTATGAGGAAATAGCAGAGAACTCCCTGTATGTGCCAAGCAGTCAACGACAAGAAATATTAGCTAATAGTGCTGTGGAGCCGTCACTGTATTGGCAAATTGTTGAGGCCCAAAAAAGCAGATGTGAATTTAGCTGAAATAGTGAAAATGGAAGAGGTTACCATTGATGATAGTTGTGTGGTCAGGCTCAGAGGCAGGTTATTCGTGCCAACAAAAAGAGAAGTAAAGCAGAGAGTATTAGAAGAGGCCCATAAATCCAGGTACACTATTCACCCAAGTAGTACTAAAATGTACCAGGATCTGAAGAAGCATTTCTGGTGGCCTCATATGAAAAAGGAAATAGCAGAATTTGTCTGAAGATGTGCAATTTGTCAACAAATTAAGGCAGAGCATCAAAAGCCTGGATGTTTATTGCAACCATTACCCATTCCGCAATGGAAATGGAATGATATTACTATGGACTTTGTAGCAGGTTTGCCAAGGTCAGCAGCAGGACATAATGGAATATGGGTATTTATTGATAGGCTAACCAAGGTATGTAGGTTAGTAGCAGTAAGTATGTCCTGGTCAGACAGAAACGACTATTCAAACAATTGAACATATGTTGCGAGCATGTTGTTTAGTTTGGGGTGGTAGTTGGGAGCAGCATCTGGGAATGGTTGAATTTGCTTATAATAATAGTTATCATACCAGTCTCGGAATGGCACCATATGAAGCGTTATATGGAAGGCCATGTAGAACACCTTTGAATTGGCATGAAGTGGGAGAAAGGCAAATGATAGGCCCTGAGTTGATATAGCAAACTACTGAAATGATAAAGTTTATTAAAGAAAAATTATAGACAACTCAGAGCAGGTAGAAAAGTTATGCTGATAATCGAAGGAGACCACTTCAATTTGAAGTTGGAGACTTTGTCTTTATGAGAGTTTCTCCTAAAAAATGAATTGTGCGATTTGGTAAGAAAGGAAAGTTGAGTCTAAGGTATGTGGGACCCTTTCAAGTGTTAGAGAAAATTGGAGAGACAGCCTATAGACTTGATTTGCCAACTGATTTTGCAGATGTTCATGATATTTTCCATGTCTCCATGTTAAGAAAGTGTATTGAAGACCCAATTGAAATAATCAGTTATCAGGGTGGAGATTTGAGGCCAGATATGTCTATGCCAGAATATCCAGTGCAAATTACAGGTCATAAAACAAGGAAGTTAAGAAACAAAGAAATTGAGTTAGTTAAGGTCAGATGGGAAAATAGGCTGGGAGGTGAGGATACCTGGGAGCTAGCTGAGGAAATGGTTAAGGGGTATCCTTACTTGTTTGAATAAAGTTTTAAATCTTATTAGATGATAGAATTTGTAAATATGTTTTAAAGTTGAATGTATTCAGAATGTGTTATGGATTTCGAGGTCGAAATTCTTTTTAGATGATAATAATGTAACGTCGCGCATTTTCGGATCCTTGTGGATCTTGTGTTCAGCGCTTGTGAGGCCAATGTGTGGCCAATGTGACTTGTGTTCGGTGTGCGCGTGCATTTTTGGGGCTTACTGGGCCGATAGTTTGGGCCTACAGCACCCCAGGGTTCTCTATCTGTGATCGCGACAGCAGGGGGTGTCTCGTTCTGAATGCGACACTCTTGCCCGTCGTGTTCTTGTTGCCACTTTGTGGCGCTAATCTTCTGCATGTGTGCCACGTGTTGGGTGCTGGATGAACTGCAGATGTCAGCCTTAGGAAGGCGACGCCCAAGACCATCGCGATGAGGTCGCGACGGAATGGTCCATCGCGTTCCGAACCGCAAGCGGTGCTTAAACCCTTGCTAGCCAGACAGAGCTGAGCATGCTTTGTTTGGCCAGGGGGAGGAGCTTTGCAGGTTTTCAGGGGCGTTTTGGCGTTCGGCGTGTTCTCGCTGCGGGGATTCGTGTGAAGCGGGGGAAACACAGAGAAATCGTCGGGTTGTGTGTTCTTCGCGGAGGTAGGGTAATTCCTCCCGTTTTTGGGCTGTAGATTGTGTGTGACAATTGTTCGACTTGTTATTTGTGTTTCCAACAATAGATACCATGATTAGGGACTCACAAAAGCAAAAAAAACATGAATTAAGGGTGGTTTGCGTAGCATAGAATGGTAATCCGTGGAGAGGATCCCGGATTAGGGTTCTTGCCTATGAAGGCGACGGAACCCCCTGTCGCGATCTGAACGCGACAAGTTAACCCGTCGCGTTCAGGTGGGGAACGCGACATGTTGGTGCGTCGCGTTCATGTGATGAACGCGCCATATCGGGCCGTCACATTCTGAAGGCGACACAGGCCCATGTCGCGACCACAGCCGAGTAGTCTGAATGTGCATGACTGATGTGATGTGATTATCCGATTATTATTATTAGATGTATTTGGTAATATCGTGTGGTGCATTGGCACCTATAGAGCTCTGGGAGCGCATGTTTACGAGGCTAGCGTGTTGGTTACGTATCTAGCTAGTGGTTTATGTGTTGGCGTGGTATGCACACGAGTTGCACTATGTTTACGTGTTGTGGACAGTCGGTACTCGTGAAAATTGTCAGATTTCACGTGGTTTGTGCGGTGCACACGTGGTTTTGCGTGCGTGGCAGGTAGTACGACGCCTACTGTGGTTACCTCTCCAGTTTGGTTCCCCAGGTTCTCTGTGAGCCAGGCTGCTAGTTTGAGGCTTGTCTCGGTACTTGGGTTGTACCGTCGAGGTCTGTGTCATCTGTCCTGGACACCCTCACTCCTTTGTTTGAGTTGTATGTCTGGCTGAGGGAAACATGACAGTGGGACAGTGGCTCTTGAGTTTGCTTTTAGTCACTTGTAGCGCGCTCTTAGTTGGGGGTATGGACACCTATAGTCGACACTGGTCCCCGACTAGTCCTTTCCAGTGCCTCACTCTAGGGTGCTCCGGCCAGAGACCCTAGAGGTGCCAGGCATGGGCCTGCGGTTGTGTGTCTGCAGGAGTGGTGTTTAGTTGGTCTCCATAGTTGTTTGATTTTTCCACGTGGAGTGGCAGCTGGACCTTTCGTCCGTGGCTGCGAGACTGAGAGGTAGGCTTGTGTTTGTTCGCTCGAGTCTGTTATTGGTGTCGCGAACCAGTCTACGTGGCTCGAGTGTGGCGGACTCTACTTTAGCTCGTACACGTGATTGAGTTTTGCTGTTTATTTAATTACTTTGTTTAATATAGTCGGTAAATGGTAAGTATGTTTATTGCTTTAGTAATCTGCGTGGTTGTGCTATAAATTGCTATTATAGTTTACTGCTTTCGTACTTGTGTATGGTTTTCTCGAGTTGGGGGAGTTCCCTACTGAGCCAGTGACTAGTAAGGCTCACCCCTACTCTCCACAGGCGAAGGTAGTTTTGTGACCGTCTTCCAATTCGGGGCCGCGTCGCTATAGTGTTGGGCCAGGGCCTCCAACAGTGTAGCTTCTACTGGGTTTACATGAATTTATTTGATGATTGTTTTTGATGATGAACAATTGATAAGCAATACATGAGTACTTGATGAACACTTCATGAACCATGCAAACACATGTTCAACTTGATCATTTAAATGTTCACGTTATCTCACTAACAATGGTCTTACATGTAGGTGAGATTGTACAATTGACAGTGTGTTAAAACAAGAGCAAAAGGATCAAGAAAAGCTCAAAATACAAGTGCCTGTCGACAGCTCCTCAGCTGCCTGTCGACAGAAAACTGTAGACAGAAAACACCAGATTCTGAACATAGCCATCTGTCGACAGATCCCAGTCGACTGTCGACAGCTACCTAAAGGAAAACCCTTCCCGGAAGTTCAGAGATCTGGCAGATGCAAATCTGTCTCGAGCTGTCGACAAATGATCTAAGGCCCGTCGACAGACGTAAACAGAATCTCAATACGAGATCTCCATATGTTTCCTGTGTGGGTGTTTCCATGTTCCACGACTCTCTATACTTGGACACCAATATAAAAGGAACTCTTTGGAGTTAAATTCATACAGAAGCAGCCACCATCCAATACCCTAAGAAAATCCAAGAGAAGAAGTCTCTCTACTGCTCTGCTTCAACTTGCCGCACAGAAAACAGGAAGATCCATCTTCCAAGCGTAGGTGAAGTCAGTTTATCGGTGACTCAAGCTTCTACATCAACTTGAACCTGTCAAGATGAAGTTTGAAGATCATCCAGATGACCTGTAGAAGAGTTCTACATAAGGATTTGATTCTCCAACTCAGAACCCTTCTAAGTCTCTATTTTTACTTTTGTGTGTGTGGTTGTGGATCAAGTGATTCGTGTACTTGATCTACGTGGTATGTGTTGATCTGATCGTGGTTTCACATCAGACAACTCGTGTGTGTGGGTTGTAGTTCTGAACTAGCTCATAAGCAGTGTTTCTGCGTGTGTGTGTGGACGGTGGACGTAGGATACACAAGCTATGTACTCCGAAGCACCTTAAAACCTCATGTCCTGTGGTTTGCACGTCTTTACGTTAGATGTATGGTAGGCACGTTGTTTTCACACATGCTAGATAAATTGCTAGTCTATATATCTATAACTAACACATCTAAGTTTAGTTTACACTCTGTTGCAAGTCTCAAAAGTTTGTGTTTTTCATGAAAAGAAGGTGGTAGTAAATTTTAATTGGTAGTAATCTATTCAACCCCTCTTCTAGATTACCATATAGTATAATTCCGCAACCTTTCAATTGGTATCAGAGCGAGGTTTCTCCGATTTACTGTTGTATTTATTTGATCTTACGATTAGAAGAGTCTCGATCTCATGGAATCTAATAAGGGGTACATGGCCGAAGGACACTCTGTGACCAGGCCACCCTTCTTTGATGGTACTGATTATCCCTATTGGAAAAACCGCATGCAGGTGTTTCTAAGAGCACAAAACTTTGAATTGTGGAAGATTGTCAGCAAAGGAGCATACACACTTCCCGAGGACGAAGACACCTGGATGAAGGACCAGATTGCGAAGGGAACTCTCAACTGGAGCGCCCTGAACATGATGCAGTGCGCAGTTCATCCCAAAGAATACTCAAGGGTCTCCACATGCACTTCAGCGAAAGAGATGTGGGACAAACTTGAACTGATCTACGAAGGTACGTCCGAGGTAAGGGAATCAAAAGTAAGCATGCTAATTTCTGAGTATGAAATGTTTAAGATGAACAATGATGAAACCATCTCAGACATGTTTGCAAGGTTCATGCTAATAATAAATGGTCTGAAGGGTCCTAAGAAAGAATACTCAAGAAGTGACTTGGTGAGGAAGATACTTCAGTCTCTTCCATCCTCATGGAACACCAAGGCCACTGTCATTGAGGATTCAAAAGATCTCTCAAAGATGAAACTAGATGAACTAATTGGCTCCCTGATGACATATGAAATAAATGTGAAAAGGAAAGAAACTGAAGAAAACCCAAAAAGGTTAATCGCCTTAAAAGCCTCCAAGAAAAATTCTACAGGTTCCAAAAAAGATGTTCAACAGGAAAGTGATGAGCTTGAAACTTCTAGTGATAGTGAGAATGATGATATGGCCATGCTCACTAGACAATTCAAGAAATTCCTCAAATCAAAAGGAAAGGGTCAGGTAACTCTAAACCTTTTCAAAAGAAAGATTTTTTCAAATAAATTTGAGTCTAACAAAAAATCTGACATTGTATGTTATGAGTGCAAGAAACAAGGGCACATGAGAGGAGAATGCCCTGAGCTCAAGAAGAAGCTGAAGAAGGAGAAATTCACCTTCAAGAAAGCCAAAGCAATGATGGCTACTTGGAGTGATGAAGATGCAGATGAGGACGAACAAGCTACCTCTGGAGATGAACAAGTTCAATGTCTAATGGCAAGAAGCGACGACTCTAATAAGGTAAATTCTTCCTTTGAAAGTTATACAATTGAAGAATGGGAAGAAGCCTATACAGTCTTGTTTGAAAAGCTCTGTGAATTTATATCTGAAAATAAAGCACTCAAAAAGAAAATCAATTCTCTTGTTCATGGCACTAATAATGATGAACAAATTGCATCCTTGAGCAAAGAAATTGAGATGATAAAAATTGATGAGGAAGCTCACTGTGAGGAGATGGACAGTTTGAAAATAAATTGTAAGAAACTCAAAAAGAAAAGGAAGGTCTGATGAACTCCCTTGAATCTCTCCAAGGTGAACATAATAAGCTAAAAGAAAAATTGGAAAAGGCTGAAGAGAACCTTAAAGGAAAATCTGAAGATCTATCAAGGTTTGTGAAAGGGAAACAAAATCTTGATGCAATTCTGGGATCTAATGTATTTGTTGCAAAGCATGGGATTGGATTTCAACCTGTAAAACCAAAGATAATTGGTAAAAATTTGCTAACTTCCTTTGTTGATTCTAGCCCAAGCACAAGTAAGCAAATCACCTCAAAGATCAATAAGACTCAAGCCAAGGGTAAGAAACAGGAACCCAAGAAAATCAAATTAGTTGTTAACACAACTAAGAAATCTGTTAACAGCCCCAAAGAGGGTTGTCGACAGGTCTGGAAACAAGCTACCCAAGAAAAGCTAACAAGGCAACAAAAGGGTAAAATGCCCATGTATGTTCCCAAGAATAACAAGCCCACTGTTGTGAAAAAATCTTCATCATGCAATTTCTGTAAGAAAGTTGGGCACAATGATAAACAATGCTGGAATAGTCCAAATAAATAGAAAGTCAAACAAGTTTGGATTCCGAAGCATTTACTATTTGGCATGAATGATACATTGGGACCCAAAGTAATTTGGGTACCAAAACCTCTTGTCTGATCTATATATGCAGGAATGCCTAGCAGCCCAAAATCAAAACAAATGGTACTTGGACAGTGGCTGCTCGAGGCACATGATGGGCGACAAAGAAAAATTCTGTTTGCTGGTTGAAAAAGACGTAGGTCAAGTCATCTTTGGAGGTAACAATAAAGGCCAGATCATCGGCCCAGGTAAGGTCAGTAAGTATGCCTCCAACTCAATTGATAATGTATTGTTGGTTGAGGGCCTTCATCACAACTTGCTTAGTATAAGTCAATTGTGTGATAAGGGTCATAAAGTTATCTTTGAACCAAAATCATGTCAAATCATTGATAAGGAACAGAAGTCTAAAATTTTTTTAGAAAAAGGGTGAACAACATTTATTTAGTCGACTTAGATGATCCAGAAAATGAAGACTTGTGTCTTGTAGCAAACAAGCAGGATGAGCTTACGTTGTGGCATCATAGGCTTGGCCATGCAAGTTACAACGTCTTACACAAGATCATGAGGCTTAAACTGGTAAGTGGACTTCCTGAAATTTCCTTTAACAAGAATGAATGTTTTTGTGATGCATGTGCACAGGGAAAACAAACCCGAAAATCCTTCAAATCAAAAGCACCGGTAAGCACTTCTAAACCTTATGAATTGCTGCACATGGACCTTTTTGGACCTACTAGAACATTGAGTCTCAATGGCAAACAATTTGATTTTGTCATTGTAGACGATTTTTCTAGGTTCACTTGGGTAAAATTTCTGGCTCACAAAAATGAAGCACTGAAACTCTTTGAAGAATTCTTTAATAAGATTGAGCATGGAAATGTCAATAAGATAAGCTCAATATGCACTGATCACGGGGGAGAGTTTGACAACAACTCATTTTCTGATTTTTGCAGGCACTAAGGAATAGAACACCTATTCTCCTCCCTGAGAACTCCGGAGCAAAATGGTGTAGTGGAGAGAAAGAACAGAACCTTGGTGGAAATGGCTCGAACCCTTCTGGTCGAAAGTCAGCTTGCAAGGACCTTTTGGGTAGAAGCGGTAAACACCTCAGGTTACATCCTTAATAGAGCCATGGTAAGACTTGTGATAAAGAAAACTCCCTACGAACTTCTAAAAGGTAAGAAACCCAGTATGGGTATTTCAGAGTTTTTGGCTCAAAAGTCTTTATTCATAATAATGATAAAGTTGACTTGGATAAGTTCGAAGCCAAAAGTGATCAAGGTATTTTTTTGGGATACTCAGAACACTCTAGAGCATATAGGGTGTTTAATCTTAAATCTCGAACAGTGGAAGAAACTCCACATATTTGTTTGATGAGTCCAGCAAAGCCTAACAATTCAAATGCTTGCATGTTTGAGGATGGAGATGAAGGAACAATACTTGGGGAACTACAAATAAAAGCAAAAGAAAATCCTAAAGCAGTTTCCAAGACTAAAAGTGGATATCTTCGCACGTACAATGATGAAGATGATGTACATTTGTTTAGAAATCAAGATGATGAACCTGAACAAAATCCACAAGAGGAAGAGCCTCATGTTGAAACTCCTCAAGCACACCCTCCTCCAGAACAACCTCCTCAAGTCCAAGATCAACCCGGACCTTCAACAGTGACAAATGTCAGATATTCTAAAGATCATCCACTTGATAACATCATAGAAGATATGAATGAAAAAGTTCAAACTAGGTCTCACGTTAGACAAATAGTTGAACAGGATCATCTAGCCTTTGTCTCTCAAGTGGAACCCAAAAATGTTGAAGAAGCCTTACAAGAAAATTCATTGATTGATGCTATGCATGAGGAGCTTGGGCAATTTCAAAGAAATAATGTCTGGAGTCTAGTTCCTAGAACCCCTGAAATTTCTGTCATAGGAACAAGATGGGTCTTTAGGAATAAGCTAAATGAAGAGGGTAAAGTGGTGAGAAATAGGCTAGACTTGTTGCAAAGGGTTATAGTCAAGAATTGGGTGTGGATTTTGAAGAATTCTTTGCTCCTGTAGCTAGGCTAGAAGCAGTTAAGATCTTGTTAGCATATGCATGCTCAAACAAGTTCAAAGTTTTTTAAATGGATGTTAAAACTGTCTTCTTGAATGGCTACATCAAAGAGGAAGTCTATGTCTCTCAACCACCTGGCTTTGAGGATAAACCTAACCATATATATAAATTGCACAAATCTCTCTATGGATTGAAACAGGCACCCCGAGCTTGGTACGACAGATTAAGCACTTTTCTGGTAAGCAAAAACTACTCAAGATGTAAAGTAGACCAAACTCTCTTCACTAAGAAAGTTCGCAATCACATTATTGTTGTTCAAGTCTATGTGGATGATATCATATTTGGTTCTACTAACCCATCACTGTGTGAGGAATTTTCAAATCATATGCACAGTGAATTTGAGATGAGTTTAATGGGGGAGCTTCAATTTTTTCTTGGTCTACAGGTAAAACAACTAGAAGATGTATTTTTCATCAACCAAGAAAAATATGTCAAGGAGCTACTGAAAAGGTTTCAGTTTGAACAAGCAAAGCCTGCTTCAACACCAATGAGCACCAACTTGAAATTGGACAATGATGAGAAAGGTAAACTGGTAGATGCAAAGCACTCCGAGGTATGATTGGCTCACTCCTTTATCTTACTGCAAGTAGACCGGACATACAATTTAGTGTTTGCCTTTGTGCAAGATATCAATCTAGTCCAAAGGAAAGCCATTTGGTTGCAGTTAAGAGAATATTCAGATATCTCTCAGGTACGTATGCCTTGGGTATTTGGTATCCAGCTGGGAGTAGTTTTGATTTGATATCATATTCCGATGCTGATTATGCTGGATGTAAAATTGATAGAAAAAGCACTAGTGGGTACTGGCAATTACTTGGTGGTTGCATGGTTTCGTGGGCATCCAAGAAGCAACACTTGGTTGCACTGTCCACTGCAGAGGCAGAGTATGTTGCTGTGGGGAGTTGTGCGGCTCAAGTCCTATGGATAAAAAGTCAATTGTCTGACTACAATATTGACATTGGATGCACACCTATCTTATATGACAACACTAGTGCCATCAATCTTTCCAAGAACCCAGTCCAACACTCTAGGACAAAACACATTGAGATTCGTCATCACTTCTTGAGAGATGAAGTAGCCAACAAATCCTTGGAACTTAGCTTCATACCCACAAAAAACAATTGGCTGACTTTTTTATAAAACCACTGGCTGAGGATAGATTTACAACATTGAGAAGAGAATTGGGTTTATGCAAAATGCAATGAAACTCATACCAAATCTTAAGTATATGTTCCTTGTGTGCACCAACTATGTGGTATTCATATGGTTATTTGTGGAAGAACAAGTTATGCTTGTTTGGAAACTATCATTATGCGTGAGAAAAAATTCTCCGCCCCGTATCCATAGTTAAGTTGTAAATAAGGGTCATTTATTCCTATAAGGTTTTAGTTTCTTCTCACTTTGCCATTCTTTCTTTCTTAAACAAATGGATTTCTTCATAGTCTGTCCATATTCATGAAATTGTGTGCACTTGATTGCACAATTGTGCAAATGTGTCTTGAAGTACTTGATTGTTTGTGTCCACATGAGCACACATTATGGGGGAGCAAGTTCAGGTTAGATGACTGACATCTTGAGGGAAATTAATCATATTCACATACCTACTTTTTCCTCACATGCCATATCTCTTTTCCTCTTTCATCCTAGCCTTCAATCTGTTCTGCACAAGCAGCTGTCGACAGCCCTGCTCCATCCTGTCGACAGATCAGGCTCCACAGACACCAGTTTTTGCATTCTGCATGTTTTTGTCGACAGATGACAACTCATCTGTCGACAGCCAAGCAGAGTTTCTGATTTCCCAGAACAGCCACTTTTCTGTCTGTGTGCATCTGTCGACAAGATCCTTCTAGCTGTCGACAACCACACACTTTCCATGCATTTCTTGGATATCTCACAACATTCTCTTGAGCTGGTTCATGCCTTTCAAGTAAGGTGTCACTTGGGTGTCTATGCATGTTTAATCACTCATACCCACATGATATTAAAGCCATTGTCTGTATCACCATGATTTTGACATACTACTCATGTAAGAGTCTAGGTTGTATCATTCGGAGAAAATATGATCTAATCTAATGGATATCACCTAACTCTCTTGAATAACTCTCTTGTAGGCACACACTGTTCACAAGTGTCTTGATCAGTCCTATGGTCATTGAACTCTATGTCTAGCATTGATTGTTAACCACGTACATTATTTGACCTTGATTTTCAAACAGAACATAACAAGATAAGATTAAAAAAAAAGGGAGAAAAGCTACCTATTTCTCATATCTCAATACCACTCAAAAATTGGGATAAAGATAGAGCAATGATGTGTATTGCTGAGTAACTGGGGACATGGGCATCACAAATGTCTGTTCTCGCGTCAAAAAGCTTACTCATTAACTCTGTAGAATGGTATGATGGTCATTCTCACTGAGTAACTCGGGGTAAGGGCACTAGACATGTCTATCCTGACATCAAAAGGTGTTCGTGATCCTAATTACCACTTTTCCCAGTGCATTTTGTTAATAAAAAAAAATCAAAAAGAAATAGTGTGAAGCCTCCACTGTTTGATAATTCCAAGTCCATTGGTGTCTATGGCTAGCTATCTATGTAGACATTTTCTTCATCAACCATTTGACCATCCTTTACTTGGAATCGTGTTCGTCTACAATAGTTTGTTATTCAACAGGGGTTATGGTAATCCCTAAGTTTTGGTAAGATGTTCTCTTCATGCTCCAACCTGCAACTTTTTGAGCATTATGTTAAACCATTGAGGATATTGACTTGACTTAATCTCAATAAGTATGACAGTTTAAATATGTGTCCACCTATTTTACACCTTCTATCTTCTT
The DNA here is from genome assembly GCA_014218235.1 of Colocasia esculenta. Taxonomy (NCBI): domain Eukaryota; kingdom Viridiplantae; phylum Streptophyta; class Magnoliopsida; order Alismatales; family Araceae; genus Colocasia; species Colocasia esculenta. The sequence continues at coordinate 26,906,320 of CM024764.1, forward strand.
GGATACATACTGCTCATCAATTCATTAACAAATTCTCGAAAAATTTCCATTCTGGCACATTTTCTGTGTGCGCCTGTCGATAGGCACTTGTGCATCTGTCGACAGTCTGCGGCACCTGTTTTGGGAAACCCAACGGGCGCGCCGCTTCGGGGCTGATTGGGGGGACCCTTGCCTTTTCAAATCCTATCCCAACTCCTTAAAAAGGCAACCACGCCCCTTCTTCCTTCTCTACCACCAAAACCATCCCCAACCCAAAAACCTCCTTCTCCAGAGGGCCAACCCTACTGTAACGACCCAGAATCCGCATTACCAGTAACAACCAGTAACCCGAATTCTGACCCGCTAACCCACGAGACAAGCTCGGAAGGGTAGGAAGTGAAATTCCGAGGAGACTATATGTAAGAAGATACACACCATGCAAAGCAGTAAAATTCCACTATATGAACATATCATATACAACCTCAGAGTTTGAGACAAAGTACAGAGTACAGAAGTACAACAAAAAGGTACTACTCACTGCAGCTAGGGAGCACCAACACTGGAGTGGCTAGACTCGCCTGGAACGGGAGTCGACGAAGACCCACCTGAAAGGGAAGGGAGTGAGTCTCAAGAAAAGAGACCCAGTAGGGAAAAGTAACCCCACCGGCAACTAAACTAAAGTGCAGAAAGTAAAAACTGAAAGTAAGTACATGTCGCACCATGACGCAAAACTGTAAACCATGCGGCTCAGAGACACACACTCACACACACAGCAAGTAGGACTCAGCTAGGGTCTGTGGCTCGGCGTCCCGTCACCACAGAGGCTCTCAACCCCAGCCACGTGTGCACACTACAGACGCTCTCTCTCCCGTCTGGTCCACGACCGGTTTTTCCCCTACGCTTGACCCTAGCGGTAGAGAAGGGGCTCCACGGAGACCGGCTCAAAACCACCAAAAGGAGTACGCACAGGACAGAGTCGCACTCGATGTCCGGCTCACTAGCGGAGGACAACCACCGCTAGTCGTCTAGACGGAGTCGCACCCACGCCTAGGTAACACAACAGAAACGGGTACACGGTAACGCAACGCGTGTACAACAGACGGAACACACTCAACGTCTAAACCCCGTACAGTAGTAAACACCTCGAGCCACAAACAATTACTCCTATGCACAGGCGGAGTCACACTCTAAGCCTGGCCCACTGTGCTATTAGGGCGGACATCACATGTCAATTGCCTCTAATCACACAACTCAAGTCTGCTGGGAGACAGGAGATTAACGGCCTGATCGATTGCCGCCAATATGAGGTAAACGACAACCCCTATGCCGTCAACAATAGCTAAACGGCAATCGACCTTGTCGTTTAAATCACCCCTGAAGATCTCAACGTCAACAGATGTGGACGTTGATATCTTCAGTCCCCCATACCGAGAACTGAACCGAATCAGTCCCAATGGGTAGAAACACTAAACCAGACTCCGACTGATGGAGGGAAACACTTCCTCTCATCAATCTACACTACCAGAATATCACAAATAGACAATCTAACACCTAGATTATCCAAACCACCCTCAATTTCGACATGATATAACCCAAACCCTAAACCATGATTTGCACATCAATTCAGTTAATTGGACATGCTGGTTTGCTGGGGAGGGTATAGGGGTTAAGTCCCTACCTCAGAACGCTTAATCAATCCCCAAACAGCCACCATCGCGCCGGATCTCCCCGAAGACTCCCGCGAATCACGCCAAAACCTTGCGTTTCCGCCCGATCTAGCAACGCCACACGATCCAGGGGCTTCCCACGAGCTCAAATCACCCAACAGAAGCTACAGGAATCAAGAAAGGCAAAGGTGGAGAGAAGGAGAGGAAATGAGAAAGGTAGGTTCTGCTCTCGGGCTGCCCTACTTCAACAGAACTGGTTAGTCGACGTCAACATCTCTGGCCGCCATCTAAACCGCCTACAGACTGACGTCCAGATAGCATGTCGTTAAGTTCAAGCTCAGACGTCCACATCGCTGGACGCTGATCTGACTCAACGGCAAGCCTTGGCCGTCAACCACACAGAACCACTACAGACCCAATAAGGATCCAATAAGAACCCGAGATCATACAGCCCTCCCCCCTTAAGGAATTTTGCCCTCAAAATTCAAATAACACAAGGAAAGAAGACTCACCAAAGAGGTACGGAAAATGCTCACGCATCTCGTCCTCCCGCTCCCATGTCGACTCACCACCGGAGTGCCGCTGCCACGCAACACGAACTAAAGGGATTGCCTTGTTCCTCAACCTCTGAAATCGGCGATCCTCAATGTGCAACGGAAACTCTGGTACAGTCAACACTGGAGTCACCTCAGACCACTCTGCACTCTTCAGAACGTGAGACTCGTCAGCAAGATATCTCCGAAGCATCGACACGTGGAACACGTCGTGCACTGCTGCCAACTCTGACGGAAGCTCAAGTCTGTACGCCAAACCTCCGACACGCTCAGAAATGGTAAAAGGCCCAATAAAGCGAGGACTCAACTTCCCACGCTTACCGAACCTCACCACTCCCTTCATAGGAGACACACGAACAAACACCTGGTCTCCTACCTGAAACTCGAGCGGTCGTCTGCGCTGATCTGCATAACTCTTCTGCCGACTCTGAGCTGACTGAAGCCTCTGTCTCACAAGCTGAACTACCTCAACTGACTGCTGAACCAACTCCGGCCCCGTGACAACTCGCTCGCCAACCTCGAACCAGTCAAGAGGAGTGCGACACGGTCGTCCGTACAAAGCCTCATATGGTGTCAAACCGATACTGGAGTGATAACTATTATTATATGCGAACTCGACCAACGGCAAGTGAATGTCCACGACCCCTGCCACTCCAGGCAACAAGCTCTAAGCATGTCCTCCAAAGTCTGGATAGTCCGCTCTGACTGACCGTCTGACTGAGGGTGGTAGGCGGAACTAAAAGCCAACTCTGTCCCCAAAGCTCTCTGGAAACTGCGCCAGAACCCATAAGTGAAGTAAGGATCCTGTCTGACACAATAGAGATCGGCACTCCATGCAAAGGAACATCCGCTCAATGTACAACACCGGCCAACCTACTCACACCCCAACTAGTCCTGACAGGTAAGAATTGGCAGTCTTCGTCAATCTGTCCACAAGAACCCAAATGCTGTCAAAACCTCCAGCTGTCCTCGGCAAACCACAAACAAAGTCAGTCGTCACATGGTCCCACTTCCCATCGGAATCTCTAACGGCTGCACAAGTCCTCCTGGATGCTGATGTTCGGCCTTCACCTGCTGACAGACCAAACACCTAGCAACAAAAGCCGCTATGTCTCTCTTCATCCCAGGCCACCAAAACTGACGTCTCAACCTGTGGTACATCTTGGTCGCCCCTGGATGAATAGAGTACCTGGAACCATGTGCCTCCTGCAAAACGACTCTCCTGATAGACTCTCAACAGGAACATAGAGTCTACCTCGGAACCTAACAGTCCCATCCACAAAGCTCAACCTCTGGAAGAAGCAACACACTGCACAACTCGGGATCTGCCTGCTGAGCCTCAGCAACCTGTCTCACAACTGTGGGAGCTGCTAACAAACTGCCCAAACACACAGTGACGACGACTGGACGAAACTCTGAAAGATCCCTCTGTCGCAGACTGCCACAACTGCCGCCTCTTAAGCATCAGATGACTCATCTGTGCTTCCTACTCAAGGCATCTGCAACTACATTCACCTTTCCAGGCTTATACTCAATGCTGAAATCATAGTCCTTCAGATATTCCATCCATCGACGCTGCCTCATATTCAGATCCCTCTGAGAAAAACATATCTCAAACTCTGGTGGTCGGTACGGACTACAAAACTCACTCCGTACAGGTAAAGACGCCAAATCCGCAAAGCAAACACCACAGCTGCAAGCTCTAGGTCGTGGGTCGGGTAACTCTCCTCGTGGGGCTTAAGCTGGCGAGACGCATAAGCCACCACTCGGCCTTGCTGCATCAAAACCGCACCCAAAACAACACACCTGAAGCATCTGTGCAAACCTCAAAACCCTCCTCACTGAAGGTAAGGCAAGAACTGGCGCCGACGTAAGCAGTCGCTTCAACTCTATGAAACTCTGCTCACACTGATCCGACCACTCAAACGGAACTCCCTTTCTCGTCAACTGAGTCAAGGGTGCAGCACCTGAGAAAAATCTCGAACAAACCTGCGGTAGTAACCTGCCAAACCCAGAAAGCTACGAATCTCAGACACAGATCTGGGACTCTCCCACTGCAAAACTGCCTCAACCTTCGCTGGATCTACTGAAACTCCCTCACCTGAGATCACGTGCCCCAAAAAGTGAACCTGTTGTAGCCAAAACTCACACTTACTAGTTTGGCATACAACTGGTGCTCTCGCAAAGTCTGCCACATGATCCTCAGGTGCTCGGCGTGCTTTCCTCCGAAGCGGAGTACACCAGAATGTCGTCTACAAACACTACGACAAACGGTCCAAGAACTGGTGGAACACCTGGTGCATCAGATCCATGAAGGCTGCTGGAGCATTGGTGAGCCAAACGGCATCACCAAAAACTCAAAGTGTCCATATCTGGTCCGAAAAGCAGTCCTCTCAATGTCTGAATCTCTAATCCGCAACTGATAGTAGCCTGACCTCAAATCAATCTTCGAGAAGACCGAGCAGACTGAAGCTGATCAAAGAGATCATCAATCCTAGGCAAAGGATACCTATCTTGATGGTCACTTGATTTAGCTTCCTATATTGATACACAACCTCAGGCTACCATCCTTCTTCCGGACAACAAAACAGGTGACCCCCACGGAGAAAAGCTAGGACGAATATAGCCCTTCTCCAACAACTCCTCAAGCTGGCTCTTCAATCCCTCAACTCTGCTGGTGCCATACGGTACGGTGCCTGCGCAAAAGGTAAAGTGCTAGGAACCAACTCTACAGTAAACTCAATCTCTCTCTCTGGTGAAGACCAGGCAACTCTTCCGGAAAAACATCCAGAAACTCAAAATACAGGAATGTCCCACTCCCGAGGCAATCTGGTCAAGAGTCATGCAGAAACTAGGAAACCCTGACAACCAGAAGCAAGCAACCTCCCTACCCTCAAAGCAGAGAAACTTAAAAGCGAGAAGTAAGAGGTACGATACCCTGGAAGTAGAACGCCGCTGCTCCAGGTATCCGCAAGTGCACCCTCTTCTTTTGGAAATCCATCACTGCACCATACCGCTCCAACCAATCCATACCCAAAATCACATCATAGTCATGCAACTGCAAGGCAAAAGGACGGGCTGACAACAACTGATCCTGCAACTACACAGGTACCTCCTCGAGACAGTAGGACGTAAGGACAAAGTCCCCCGTCGGCAACTCTACTGCCAACTCAAAGACTCTCCCGAACTCAACTCTCCAAGGAGTCTAAAAAGTCCTCAGACACAAAAGAGTGAGAGGCACCGGAATCAAACAAACTCTAGCTGCATAACCAAAAACTGAAACAGTACCTTCCACCAGGTGAGCTGCCTCCGCGTCTGCATGAGTCAAGTGGGTAACACGACCTCTACCTCTCGACCCACCAGAATCTCCGGTCTGCTGACGCTGCTGCGCTGGTGCTGCTGCTGCTGCTGCTGCTGCTGCTGCACTCGGGGCTGTGACTAGGTCTGCTGCTGCGGCACACGAGGTAGCAAAGGACAATCTCGCCCATATGACCCATCTGGTCACACCGGTAACACTGCCAGCAAAAGTACATTGCACCTGCTGCGAAGGCTGACCTGTCGGCTGCTGAACACTCCCAACCGACTGCTGCTCTGCTCTGCCTGCCTCCTATCACGCCGAAACTTCCTCCGAGATCCTGACTTCGCCGACGTCCCAGTAGAAGTGGACGCGTAGGAAGTCGCAGTCCTCGGGGTCGTCTGCACACTACCCTGCTGCTGGCGAGGCTGAGAAGGAACTACCTGCGTCTGAACCTCTGCGCTCCGAGCACGAGTCCGCAAGGTGTCTGCCTCCAACGCTGCCGATGTCTGATAGGCCGCATCCAAGTCTGTGACACGAGAAATTATTAGCGCTTGCCTGAGCTCTGGCCTCAAGCCTCTCACGAACTGCTGAGTCCTCAAACCCTCATCTCCCATAATCTGCGGAGCATAACGCCCTAACTCCACAAATCTGGCTCTGTACTGCACCACAGTAGAGTCCCTTTACTGCAAGTCCAGAAACTGGTACAACCTCTCCGTCCGGACGTAAGTAGGACAGAAGGCTCTCTCAAAAGAAACGACAAACTCCTGCCATAGAATCTACCTAAGTGGGCGAGACTGAAAAGTAGTCTCCCACTCAGCGGACCACCAAGTCAACGCCTGCGCCTGCAACTGGTAACTGGCTAGCAGCACTCGCTCCTCTAGAACACACTCCATGGAACGAAAATTCCGCTCCACTGCATCTAACCATGCTCGCGCTACATTTGGATCAGGCTGGCCCAAAAACTGAGGAGGCTGAAACTGCAAGAACTCCCTCAACACCCTCCCAGTACCACCCTGGGGTACCGGCGCGTCACGGTGCTGAGCAACAAACTGAGCCATCCCCTCAAGAAATCGAGTCATATCTAATCTCTGAGCTACCTGAGCTGGAGGTGGCGGCGGCGGAACAATACCACTATGTGTGTCCTGTGGCAAAGGCTGCGTCTACTGAGGTGGCGGCATCTCCACCTCCGGACGAGTCGCCTGCTCGGCTACTCCCTCTCTAGGACGTCGCCTAGGCGCCATAGAACTACACACAGAACAAAATACACACATAAATACACTAACTAACTCCGGGCTACATAGCTGCACTGTACTCTTTAGACTCTGAGTTAGGATGGGTATTTCCTTATATATATCTCATCAGACCAGGCTCTGATACCAAATTGTAACGACCCAGAATCCGCATTACCAGTAACAACTAGTAACCCGAATTCTGACCCGCTAACCCACGAGACAAGCTCGGAAGGGTAGGAAGTGAAAGTTCGAGGAGACTATATGTAAGAAGATACACACCATGCAAAGCAGTAAAATTCCACTATATGAACATATCATATACAACCTCAGAGTTTGAGACAAAGTACAGAGTACATAAGTACAACAAAAAGGCACTACTCACTGCAGCTAGGGAGCACCAACACCGGAGTGGCTAGACTCACCTGGAACGGAAGTCGACGAAGACCCACCTGAAAGGGAAGGGAGTGAGTCTCAAGAAAAGAGACCCAGTAGGGAAAAGTAACCCCACCGGCAACTAAACTAAAGTGCGGAAAGTAAAAACTGAAAGTAAGTACATGTCACACACCACACACAAACTGTAAACCACACGGCTCAGTGACACACCTCACACACACAGCAAGTAGGACTCAGCTAGGGTCTGTGGCTCGGCGTCCCGTCACCACAGAGCTCTCAACCCCAGCCACGTGTGCACACTACAGACTCTCTCTCAGTCTGGTCCACGACCGGTTTTTCCCCTACGCTTGACCCTAGCGGTAGAGAAGGGGCTCCACGGAGACCGGCTCAAAACCACCAAAAGGAGTACGCACAGGACAGAGTCGCACTCGATGTCCCGGCTCACTAGCGGAGGACAACCACAGGCTAGTCGTCTAGACGGAGTCGCACCCACGCCTAGGTAACACAACAGAAACGGTACACGGTAACGCAACGCGCGTACAACAGACGGAACACACTCAACGTCTGAAACCCGTACAGTAGTAAACACCTCGTGCCACAAACAATTACTCCTATGCACAGGCGGAGTCACACTCTAAGCCTAGCCCACTTGTGCTATTAGGGCGGACATCACATGTCATTCGCCTCTAATCACACAACTCAAGTCTGCTGGGAGACAGGAGATTAATGGCCTGATCGATTGCCGCCAATATGAGGTAAACGCAACCCCTATGCCGTCAACAATAGCTAACCGGCAATCGACCTTGTCGTTTAAATCACCCCTGAAGATCTCAACGTCAACAGATGTGGACGTTGATATCTTCAGTCCCCCATACCCAGAACTGAACCGAATCAGTCCCAATGGGTAGAAACACTAACCAACTGCGACTAATGGAGGGAAACACTTCCTCTCATCAATCTACACTACCAGAATATCATAAATAGACAATCTAACACCTAGATTATCCAAACACCCTCAATTCGGCATGATATAACCCAAACCCTAAACCATGATTTGCACATCAATTCAGTTAATTGGACATGCTGGTTTGCTGGGGAGGGTTATAGGGGTTAAGTCCCTACCTCAGAACGCTTAATCAATCCCCAAACAGCAACCAATCGCGCCGGATCTCCCCGAAGACTCTGTGCGAATCACGCCAAAACCTTGCGTTTCCCGCCCGATCTAGCAACGCCACACGATCTAGGGGCTTCCCACGAGCTCAAATCACCCAACAGAAGCTACAGGAATCAAGAAAGGCAAAGGTGGAGAGAAGGAGAGGAAATGAGAAAGGTAGGTTCTGCTCTCGGGCTGCCCTACTTCAACAGAACTGGTTAGTCGACGTCAACATCTCTGGCCGCCAACTAAACCGCCTACAGACTGACGTCCAGATAGCATGTCGTTAAGTTCAAGCTCAGACGTCCACATCGCTGGACGCTGATCTGACTCAACGGCAAGCCTTGGCCGTCAACCACACAGAACCACTACAGACCCAATAAGGATCCAATAAGAACCCGAGACCTTACACCTACTCTGTCACCTTCCTGCTTTCTCTCTTCCGTCTGTATCTCTCTTCCCTTCTCGCTCCTCTGTACTTTGTTCTTTCCATCCCCATGGCTTCCAAGGCGAAGAAGCTGGTCTCCCATCGTCGTCCCGCTTCCTCTAAAGTGGGCGAAGGCTCCCGGGCTCCCGCTGAGCGCCGGACGAAGCATCGGGATGATCGGTTGCCCGAACTCGTGGTTCCTCCTCATCTAAATCTCACACGGGATAAGGGCTCCTTTACCAAGTTTGTACAGCCTCAGTATGTTGATTTCACATCCTTGGCAGACCTGTTTCCGAACCTCCAACCCCTCTTTGATACCCAGGGCTGGACGGTATTTCTCTATTCCCATACGGTCTATTCTCCTAGTGCCGTCAGTGAATTTTTCAACAATCTTGGCTATTCTGAGGACTATGAGTTCTACACCTCTGTCAAGGGAACTCCTTTCAAACTCACTGCTAATCTCTTTAGCACAGCACTTCAAATCCCTAACTCTGGGGCTGATATACTCACCCATCACCCATCTGCCTCTGAGTACTATCAGCTCATCACCCTCCAACCGTATGATGGCACCAAGAAAATTGCCAAACTCAATGCCAACTCTTTTCCCCCACTGAACAGGATGATTCACCATATCTTCACCACCCTGATTGCACCAAAGCATGGAAGTCGGGAACTCGTCACTGTGGTTCATAAATCTCTTTTTACCTTCTTCCTCAAGTGCGAGCAGATAAACCTCCCTGCACTCATACTTGGCTTAATCCGTCACTACTTCTACAACCCCAGGAGATCCATGCCATATGCCTGCCCAATCACTTCCGTTCTTCGGTTCATTGGCATCAACATTCTTGACAGTGAATGTGTCGAGCTCAATTCTCCCAGTAGTTTTGATCTCACTGCTGCACATAGGATGGGGTATAAGCAGATTGATGGGGTTGTCACACAAGAACTCAAGGGGAAGGCACCAGCTGCTGCCATGGATGAAGATCGGGAGGATGATGAAGATGATGATGATCATGATGAAGAAGCTGATGAAGACTCCCAGTCTGAGCCTCTCGATGCTCCGGGAGATGACGTTAGTGTTGCCGCTAGTGATTCTCTTCTAGCACAATTACAGCTTCAGATGTCCACTGGTTTTGATAAGCTTCATGCCCGTTTGGACACCATGGATACAAGCATTGACGCACTCGTGGATACTCAAGTCCAGCTCCGCTTCACTAGGCTGTCTACTGAGCTTTTTGACATCCGTCGGGCCTCTGCACCACCTGGCGATGACGCTGCTTAGAGAGTCTAAGTGTCTTTTTTTGTGGGTCATGGTCATAGTGTTGATGCACTAGTTTGACTTGGTTGTGATGTTGTCTTCTTCTGTTGCGAGCATGTTGTTTAGTTTGGGGTGGTAGTTGGGAGCAGCATCTGGGAATGGTTGAATTTGCTTATAATAATAGTTATCACACTAGTCTTGGAATGGCACCATATGAAGCATTATATGGAAGGCCATGTAGAACACCATTGAATTGGCATGAAGTGGGAGAAAGGCAAATGATAGGCCCTGAGTTGATACAGCAAACTACTGAAATGATAAAGTTTATTAAAGAAAAATTGCAGACAGCTCAGAGCAGGCAGAAAAGTTATGCTGATAATCGAAGGAGACCACTTCAATTTGAAGTTGGAGACTTTGTCTTTCTGAGAGTTTCTCCTACAAAAGGTATTGTGCGATTTGGTAAGAAAAGAAAGTTGAGTCCAAGGTATGTGGGACCCTTTCAAGTGTTAGAGAAAATTGGAGAGACAACCTATAAACTTGATTTGCCAACTAATTTTGCAGATATTCATGATATTTTCCATGTCTCCATGTTAAGAAAGTGTATTGAAGACCCAGTTGAAATAATCAGTTATCAGGGTGGAGATTTGAGGCCAGATATGTCTATGCCAGAATATCCAGTGCAAATTACATGTCAAAAAACAAGGAAGTTAAGAAATAAAGAAATTGAGTTAGTTAAGGTCAGATGGGAAAATAGGCTGGGAGGTGAGGATACCTGGGAGCTAGCTGAGGAAATGATTAAGGGGTATCCTTACTTGTTTGCATAAAGTTTTAAATCTTATTAGATGATAGTATTTGTAATTATGTTTTAAAGTTGAATGTATTCGGAATGTGTTATGGATTTCGAGGTCGAAATTTCTTTTTAGATGACAGTAATGTAACGTCGCACATTTTCGGATCCTTGTGGATCTTGTGTTCAGCGCTTGTGAGGCCAATGTGACTTGTGTTTGGTGTGCGCATGCATTTTTGGGGCTTACTGGGCTGCTAGTTTGGGCCTACAGCACCCCAGGGTTCTCTATCTGTGAATGCGACAGCAGGGGGTGTCGCGTTCTGAACGCGACACTCTTGCCCGTTGCGTTCTTGTTGCCGCTATGTGGCGCTGATCATCTGCATGTGCGCCACGTGTTGGGTGCTGGACGAACTACAGACGTTAGCCTTAGGAAGGCGACGCCCAAGACTGTCGCGATGAGGTCACGATGGAATGGTCCATCGCGTTCCGAACCGCAAGCGGTGCTTAAACCCTTGCTGGCCAAACAGAGCTGAGCATGCTCTGTTTGGCCAGGGGGAGGAGCTTTGCGGGTTTTCAGGGGCATTTTGGGGTTTGGCGTGTTCTCGCTGCGGGAACTTCGTGTGAAGCGGGGGAAACACCGAGAAATCGTCGGGTTGTGTGTTCTTCGCGGAGGTAGGGTAATTCCTCCCGTTTTTGGGCTGTAGATCACGGGTGACAATTGTTCGACTTGTTATTTGTGTTTCCAACAATAGATACCATGATTAGGGACTCACAAAAGCATGAAAAACACGAATTAAGGGTGGTCTGCATAGCATAGAATGGTAATCCATGGAGAGGATCCCGAATTAGGGTTCTTGCCTGTGAAGGAGACGGAACCCCCTGTCGCGATCTGAACGCGACAAGTTAACCCGTCGCGTTCAGGTGGGGAACGCGACATGTTGGTGCGTCGCGTTCATGTGATGAACGCGCCATATCGGGCCGTCCCCTTCTGAAGGCGACATAGGCCCATGTCGCGACCATAGCCGAGTAGTCTGAATGTGCATGACTGATGTGATGTGATTATCCGATTATTATTATTCGATGTATTTGGTAATATCGTATGGTGCATTGGCACCTATAGCGCTCTGGGAGCGCATGTTAACGAGGCTAGCGTGTTGGTTATGTAGCTAGCTAGTGGTTTGTGTGTTGGCGTGGTATGCACGCGAGTTGCACTATGTTCACGTGTTGTGGACAGTCGGTACTCATGAAAATTGTCAGATTTTACGTGGTTTGTGCGGTGCGCACGTGGTTTTGTATGTGTGGCAGGTAGTACGACGCCTACCGTGGTTACCTCTCCAGTTGGGTGCCCCAGGTTCTCTGTGAGCCAGGCTGTTAGTTTGGGGCTTGTCTCGGTACTTGTGTTGTACCGTCGAGGTCTGTGTCATCTGTCCTGGACACCCTCACTTCGTTGTTTGAGTTGTACGTCTGGCTGAGGGAAGGACGACAGTGGGACAGTGACTCTTGAGTTTGTTTTTAGTCACTTATAGCGCGCTCTTAGTTGGTGGTACGGACACCAGTAGTCGACACTGGTCCCCGACTAGTCCTTTCCAGTGCCTCACTCTAGGGTGCTCTGGCCAGAGACCCTAGAGGTGCCATGCATGGGCCTGCGGTTGTGTGTCCGCATGAGTGGTGTTTAGTTGGTCTCTACAGTTGTTTGACTTTTCCACGTGGACCGGCAGCTGGACCTTTCGTCCGTGGCTGCGAGACTGAGAGGTAGGCTTGTGTTGGTTTGTTTGAGTCTGTTACTAGTGTCGCGAACCAGTCTACATGGCTCGAGTGTGGCGGACTCTACTTTAGCTCGTACATGTGATTGAGTTTTGCCATTTATTTAATTACTTTGTTTAATATAGTCGGTAAATGGTAAGTATGTTTATTACTTTAATAATCTGCATAGTTGTGCTATAAATTGCTAGTATAGTTTACTGCTTCCCTACTGAGCCAGTGACTAGTGAGGCTCACCCCTACTCCCCACAGGCGAAGGTGAAGAGGAAGTTTCGTTACCGTATTCCAGTTCGGGGCCGCGTCGCAGTGATGTTGGGCCAGCGCCTCCAGAAGTGTAGCTTCTGCTGGGTTTACATGAATTTATATTTGATGATTGTTTTTGATGATGTACAATTGATAAGCAATACATGAGTACTTGATCATTTAAATGTTCACGTTATCTCACTAACAATGGTCTTACATGTAGGTGAGATTGCACAAAAGACAGTTGTTGCCCAGTTGACAAGCCCAAAGGGGGGGTGAATGGGTCTTTTAAAAAATCTATATAGGTGACACCTGTACGTAAAAGTTATACACAAAAACAATCATTGATGTTGGTTAGTAACGGTTAGTATGAACAACAAACCCACTAAGAATCAATCTCACAATGCAAGGAATTATCCTGGTTCGGACCTCCTTTCCTTAGGAGTCCTACGTCCAGTCCCTGAACAACAACTCAGGTTTTCACTAACTAAGGTACAGTCCCCCTATGGACACTACAAGACCCAACACAGTTGGTCTTCCTTCACACCAAAAGGGAACAACAACACCCTGGATACCCCACTAGGTCCTCCTTCACATCCGAAGGGAAACAACACCCTGGATCCCACCAGGTCTTCCTTCACACACGAAGGGAAACACCACAAAGAGAATAGAAAGAATTCAAGCCCCTAGATCAAGCTTTTACAAGCCAAGATCTGAAGCAACAAGCACTGAGAGCAAGAGATCTAAACAAGGCTCATTCTCAGAACTACACGGGCTCTCTTAGATATTCTATTACAGTATAGAGAGCGAAGAGCTAAAGATGATGAGGAATGAGATTCTTGGCTCTAGACTTCTTGCAGAAGAATTTGAATGCTTGTATGCGAGATGCTTGTTCTCTACTGCGTGACTTACATTCTTCTCTTCTACCTTGTATTTATATCTTCTTTTGAAATACGGTCGTTGAAGTAACCATTGTCTCTTAGACTGGTAGACGTTAGACTGCTTGACATTGGAAGCTTCAACAATCTTTTATCCATTTGAGCACGCAAAGAGATAAGGTCTCTGGCGTCTATATGGTCCAACGTTGTATGGCAGAATGTCTTAAGGACCCTGCACATATTAATGTTAGAACAGTAGACAGCTAGGCTGTCTCTTGTTGTCAGTAAACGTTGATTTGAATATTCACCAAAATAGCAATGCCAAATATCTTGTTTTATGAGATGTTGACAGAATATGCACGATAACGAAAAGATATCATCTGCATGCATGCAGAGATACGTTCTGTCTTTATTAAATGCACAGCAGAGACGATAATAGAAGACTTGACTATCAACACTTTAAAATAAATGTCAAGTCGATATAAACTATAAAGTTGGTGTCTATAGACTTATGAAATCGTTATGATCAAGTCGTTTGACCAAGTCGTTATGAGTCATTGCAAATTGTTATATTTACTGAAGGATTCAGTATGAACACTTAACAAATTGTTATAGAAAGCAAGTCGTTGTGTTCACCGAAGAAATCGTTCTGAAACACACTTAAAAAATCGTTATAGAAAGCAAGTCGTTGTGTTCACCGAAGAAATCGTTGTGAAACACTTAACAAATCGTTATGAGCTTTAAAGAAATCGATGCGCGAAGCAATCGTTATGAGCTCTAAACAAATCGTTGCAAAAAGCAACTCATTATGAGTTCTAAAGAAGTTGTTGCGCAAAGCAAATCGTTATGAGTTCTAAAGAATTGTTGTGATAACTTGAGAAATCGTTGCGGTGAGTAAGTCGTTGCGAATTCTAAAGAAATTGTTATGATAACTTACGAAATCGTTACGGCGAGCAAGTCATTGCGAATTCTAAAGAAATCGTTATGATAACTTACGAAATCGTTACGGCGAGCAGTCGTTGCGAATTCTAAAGAAATCTTATGATAACTTAAGAAATCATTACGGCGAGCAAGTCATTGCGAATTCTAAAGAACATCGTTATGATAACTTAAGAATCGTTACGGTGAGTAAGTCGTTGTGAATTCTAAAGAAATCGTTATGATAACTTACGAAATCATTATGGCGAGCAAGTCATTGCGATTCTAAAGAAATCGTTATGATAACTTATGAAATCGTTACGACGACCAAGTCATTGCGAATTCTAAAGAAATCGTTATGATAACTTCAGAAATCATTACGGGGAGCAAGTCGTTGCGAATCTAAAGAAATCATTATGATAACTTAAGAAATCGTTACGGCGAGCAAGTCGTTGCGAATTCTAAAGAAATCGTTATGATAACTTAAGAAATCATTACGGCGAGCAAGTCGTGCGAATTCTAAAGAAATCATTATGATAACTTAAGAAATCGTTACGGCGAGCAAGTCGTTGCGAATTCTAAGAAATCGTTATGATAACTTAAGAAATCATTACGGCGAGCAAGTCGTTGCGAATTCTAAAGAAATCGTTATGATAACTTAAGAAATCGTTATGGCGAGCAAGTCGTTGCGAATTCTAAAGAAATCGTTATGATAACTTAAGAAATCGTTGCGACGGGCAAGTTGTTACCAGATCTGAAGAAATCGTTGCGATGACTTATAGAATCGTTGTGAGAACGATTTGTTTGTAATCAAATGATGTCACAATAAAGAAGTCGTTCATACACTTAAGAAATCGTTATGAATTCAAATCATTATCGCACTAAAGGAAGACGTTGTGACTTTCAATAGAAGTCGATGTGGACATAGAAAAATATGATCTTGACAAGATAAAAGCTTCAGAAAGGTAATACTTACCAATATTGGCTTGTTTGACCTTGGTATATTTCTTGTAATTAAGACTTATGAAGAATGTGTTAGAACTTTTTGATAGGGTTTTGTTTGGTTTTGTTAATCACCAAAATAAATATGTAATTAATTCAAATTACATGGGAACAGACTGAGCATCAATCTCCCCCTTTTTGGTGATGACAAAACTTAACAATAAGCATGCATGAAGAATCTGAATATTTACAGAATGTATTTCAGATATGCTAAGTATTTTTCTCCCCTTAACAATAAGCATGAATAAATAAAAAAATCTGAATATTTGCGGAATGTATTTCAGATATGCTAAGTATTTTTCTCCCCCTTTTTGTCATTAAGCAAAAAGATAATCTGAGACAAAGAATGAAGAGAAAAGATAAGCAGAGACAAGAAAATGTAGTTTATTCATTCTGAGGAGGTACAGGTAAGTAATAAGCAGAAGATAAAAGAGAGGCAAAATGAGAAATAATCTCCTAGGCCTGCTCTTCCTGCCTCTCAAAGTAAGTCTTGAAGGGTCCAGGGCCAACAGAATAATTTGGTCCCATAGAGGGAGCCATTCTTTTAAGGTGAAGGACCAATTGAGCTTTAAGGAAATCATTGTACGGATCGCTGTCCAAGGATGCCTTGTAGTAGGTGACTTTTCCAAAGTTAGCACATGCAAGAAACTGATTAAGGGAAACAGGATAGAAGATCTGCCTATGCTTCAATTCCTGGCACATGGCGACATAGACTTTGTACCTTTCCACCCAAATTTGAAGAGGATCATTTACAAGGTGGAGGGAATTCATGTCCAGAAAGGTTGCAGCTGAGATTGGAGGGCGGCCTTCCCTGGCTAAGGTGGCATTGGTATCTGACAATTGCTGAGCTGATAAGGGATAGAACTTGGCCCAACCTGCAGGTGTCAGTCTTTCACATTCTGACAAGGCAGGGGCTAGAATCTCAGCACGAATGTGGCCTAGGTGGTACTCCCTAAAGATAAATCTGGGGAAAGCTACCACACTGCCCTTCTGAACTTTGATTCTGCCCATCACTCGTGCAAAACGATCAAAAATAACTGAGCCCACTGGTGTATCCATGAGCAAAGAGTGAAGGGGAGGAAGATATGTAGCCTCTGGCAGCTGAAGAGTAGCGAAGTCTACTTGAATTGCTGCAGTGCCAAGCTCAGGTCCAAGATTTCTGATGGCTTGCCTGAACCGACTGAGCTGGACTTCAGGTAAACGATGAAGATACCTATAATCATTAAACAGCTTGGATTGCCTGATCATCTTGATCTCTTTCTGGATGAAGGGAGCCCAGGAGTTGTTATGGTGGAGCAGAAACCATTCTGACAAGGTGAGAGAGTGATCCCTGGGAGGAAACACTTCAGATCTGGCAGAGAGAAACTTGTTGTAGAGGACCTTATTTGAGCATGCCCATTCTTCTTCAGATAGGGATTAAGCAGAAGAGAAGATCTTGGCCTTGACAACCTTGGTAAGAGAGGTGTAAGGTAGGATGGTTTGAAGATGGTCAGAAAGGTTTAGGAAAGGTAGATTGAAGAGGGTGGCAAAGATAACCTTGGTGAGGTATTCCCTGTAGAGAGGCCTATTTTTAGTGACCTCTGTGAGAGAAAACCACAATGGAGGATACCACGGATTAAAAGATGAAGAGGTTTTTCTTTTCTTAGAGGGAGGACAGGAGGGATCAGAGACATGAATATGCTGGCCAACTTTGAGAACAGAGCCAAGAATAGTGTCCTCAAATTCGTCTTTGATGGGGCTCATATAGGGACCATCACTTTGATCTCCTTCTGGAATGATGGTGATGAAGGAGGGAGGAGGATGAGGATGAACAAGGGATGGTGGAGGAGAAGAGGTGTGTGGAGATGGTCCAGCTGATGATGAGGGACCAGAGGAGGAGGCTCCAGCTGATGATGAGGCTGGAGGAACCTCAAAGATAGATGGAGGTGGAGGAATATGAGTGGAAGAGGCAGGAGAAAAGGTAGATTGAGAAGGAAATGGTGTTGGAGAAGAAATGGGTCTGGGTTGAGGCTTTTTGAAGGTCTGGGGAGCAAGAGGTGCTGTAGAAGCTGAGGGTGGAGATGGAGGAACAGGTGTGTGAGAAGAAAAAGAAGGAGCTGGGGGCTTAGATGCCAAGACTTCTTCTTCTACCGCTGTCTACACAGGTTCAGACTCCAATGGCCCTGATGTCCTTGACACTTTCTCAGCTGGCCCTGGAGGCCCTTCAACTTGCTCAGCTGGCCCAGATGGCCCTTGCTCATTGACCTCTGCCTCTGCTGCTGATGCTGCTGCTGGTGCCGCCCCTAATGGCTCGGACACAAGAACTGACGGCCCTGATGGCCCTGGTGGCCTGGAAGTATCAGCATCCAGTTCTGATCTGCAGGAGGTGCAGGAGGAGGAGGAGCTTGAGCTCCAACTGCCTTCAGAATCTCAGCTAGCATAGACTTCATCCTGCCCATCTCTTTGTTGAACCATTTCATGGCATTTCTTATTTGAGAGATTTCCTTAGTGGTGGATGCTTGGCTCATAAAAATGGAGTTCACATCACATTGAAGAGAGCACAAGATCTCACCTTGAGCTTCTAATCATTCAACGAAAGATTTCAAATTAATGACAATTTTCTGTCTCACCTGCCTCTCGAAAGGAGTATCTGCTAAGAGTGGAACTTTGGAAACCACTTCTTTTCCTTTCTGCCTTGCCTCTGAAGCAGGAGGGTTCTGATCATCATCTGATTCTGAGGAGCTGGCTGTCTCCCCGTCTCTAGGATCATTACCTGGGGGATTATCATGTTCCTCCCCCTGAGTGCCATCATCTTGTGAACTGGCAAAGACTTCATCAGTAGGCACACTGCCCATAGGCTCATCACATTGTGCTGCTTCTGCTGGTCCACCCTTTAATTGCTCCCCCTCAGTAGGAGCATCTTCTTCCATTGACTCTTGCTCCCCCCTGAATGGGAGCATCTTCCATAACAATGTCTTCAGGAGCAACTGATTTCTCAATGTGGCCTGATGCCACAACCTCTTCCTCTGGATTTCCACCAACCTCTGGAGTGACTGGGGTGGAATGAATAGAATCCAACACCTCTCTAAGGATAGAGGCAACAATGGAGGTGGGCAAAGGATCTGCTGCACCTACC
The DNA here is from genome assembly GCA_014218235.1 of Colocasia esculenta. Lineage (NCBI taxonomy): Eukaryota > Viridiplantae > Streptophyta > Magnoliopsida > Alismatales > Araceae > Colocasia > Colocasia esculenta. The sequence goes on from CM024764.1 coordinate 26,924,985, forward strand.
ACTGCTTCTCCTAATGGTGCTTCTAGAGTTTGAGATTCGACTATTACTTCAGGGGACCCTGCTAGCTCTGCTGTCCCTGCTACTTGAGCTGCCAATTCAGATAGTCCTGCTGCCTCTTGAACTGCTGATACAACAGCTGCTGCCTCAACTTCTGCTGCTAATGCTACTGCTGCTGGTTCTGCTGATGCTTCTAGCACTTCTTCCTGAATATCTAGAATATCTCCTATAATGGCCTCTTCCTCTGCCACAGAGGTCTTAGACCAAATTCCACCAACAACTGAGAACCCACTCTTCCTCAGATTTCTGGACCTAATTGCTTGGCCCATCTTCTCAACTACTGCCCCAGATAGATCAACACCAAAGTGTTTGAAGATATTGGTAAGCAAATGGGCATAGGGCAAAGAGACATTAAGCTTGCTCTTTGTATCCCAAATCTGATCACGGGCAAACTTCATCCTTTCTATCATTACTTCGGCCATGCTGATCTCCTTGTTCTGTATGGCCCAGAACATCATATCCGAATCTGCCTTGGTACATGTTGAAAAAGTTGCACTTCTAGGAACTAGAATTTGACAAACAATAAAGTGTAGAAGACGGTTGAATGCATTCAATTGATTGATATCTATTTTTCCTTCTCTCAGTCTGAACCCTGGTCCTACAATGCCAAGACCTTTAGCTTGGGCGTCCACGGTGTGAACCCCACTGTGCCCGGTTGTGCTCACATCAAACAACATCTTCAGAAGATCATGATCAATCTTTATGGGGATACCTTTGACTGAAGACGTCACAGACCCATCTGTCTCTGATTTCAAGCAAACATAGAATGCCTTCACGAGGTCTGGATAGCTTACCTCAGAGAAGGTTGAAATAACTGACCACTTCATCCTGGTCATGGCTGCTACAACACTGTGCATCCCGTTCTTCTCGAGATCAGCTACATCCACTGCCTTGTTCCCACAAACCTTGGTCTTCACAAACGTGAACCTCTCCTGCTGCTCAGGAGTAAGGAACTCAGCACCGTAGCCCCCAAGACTTCCGGAGATGATGGATGCGGCCATAGAATTAGGTGAACAAGGTTTCTGGAGGGTTGAGAAGGAAGAAGAAGTGAAAGCCCTCAAGAAATTTGTCGCGGGAAGGAGAGAGGAGCTTCAAACTTGCAAGAGTCGATGTCCGAATCATTAGGGCATCGGCTTAGGCAACCAGACAAAAGAGGGAAAAAGGTAGAAGATGGGAGATGAAACGTTCCCACATCAATTTTTGTAATTGAATAAATGCTTTGAGGAAAGTGAGGTGCCAATCGGTGGCAGAAAGTGACAAAAGAGTTTGACTATTCAAACCGACTTTAATAAAGAAGCGGCCAGGAAAGATAATTTGAATTTCTTTTGCTTAAAACCATGGAGGGAATTTTTTTTTACTTAATTCTGAAAATTTATATGCCAGTTTTAAACAAAAATCTTTTCACAAATTACACATACCCAATTCTCTTCTAAGAGATGTGAATCTCTCTTCAGGTAAGGCTTTTGTGAAAATGTCTGCTAACTGACCATTTGTATCAATAAAGGATATTTCAATATTACCATTTGTAACATGATCACGAATGAAATGATATCTAACCTCAATATGCTTGGTTCTTGAATGTTGGACTGGATTTTTGGTGAGATTGATAGCACTGGTGTTGTTACACAATAGTGGAATCGATTTGATATTTAATCCAAAATCTTCAAGTTGTTGCTTTATCCGTAGGAGTTGTGTGCAGCAACTTCCAGCAGCCACGTACTCAGCTTCAGCTGTAGACAGTGCCATTGAATTTTGTTTCTTTGAGGACCAGGATATCAAACATTCTGCAAGAAATTGACAACTACCACTGATGCTTTTTCTATCTACTTTGCATCCAGCATAGTCAGCATCAGAGTATCCTACTAAATTAATTTCACAAGATTTTGGATACCACAGACCTAAATCATGAGTTCTAGCTAAATATCTAAATATTCTTTTCACAGAGATTAAATGTGATTCTCTAGGATCTGCTTGATACCTAGCACACATGCATACACTAAATAAAATATCAGGTCTACTTACTGTTAAGTAAAGTAATGAGCCAATCATACCTCTGTAGATCTTTTGATCTACTTTCTTACCATCCTTGTCACTGTACATCCTGGTAGATGTACTCATAGGAGTTGAGAGTGGCTTGGTATTATCGAATCCAAATTTCTTCAAGAGTTCTTTTGTGTACTTTGCTTGGCAGATGTGGGTGCCATCTTTTCCTTGCTTGATTTGCAATCCAAGGAAATAATTGAGCTCTCTCATCATGCTCATCTCAAATTCTCCCTGCATCAACTTTTCAAAGTTCTTGCAAAGGGATTCATCAGTAGATCCAAATATAATATCATCTACATAAATTTGTACAAGTAGTATGCTTTTAACTTTTGATTTTACAAATAGAGTGCTATCTACTTGACCTCTACTGAAACCATGATTTAGAATAAAAGAACTAAGCCTTTCATACTAGGCCCTAGGTGCTTGCTTTAAACCATATAATGCTTTATTAAGTTTAAAAACATGATTAGGAAATTCTGTGTCATCAAAACCCAGGGGTTGTTCACATAAACTTCCTCTTTTATAAAACCATTTAAGAATGCATATTTGACATCCATTTGAAATAGTTTTAAGTCTAATACTGATGCATATGCAAGTAATGTTCTAATAGCCTCAAGTCTAGCTACAGGTGCATAGGTTTCATCGAAATCTATGCCTTCCTCTTGGGAATAGCCTTGAGCTACCAGTCTGGCCTTGTTTCTTAAGATTACACCAGTCTCATCCAATTTGTTTCTGAACACCCATTTGGTGCCAATAACTGGATGGTCTGATGGTCTAGGAACAAGTGACCATACTTGGTTTCTCTTGAACTGATTTAGTTCATCTTGCATGGCCAAGATCCAAGATTCATCACCAAGAGCTTCATTGACTGTCCTCAGCTCTATTTGAGAAACAAATGCTAAATAATCACAATGTATCATGTTACCTCTTGTTCTTACCCCAATACATGGATCACCAATAATATTCTCAGGTGGGTGATCTTTCTTGTATCTCCACTCCTTTGGAAGATTTTCATGAGTAATTTCCTTTTGTTGCATGTCTTCCAGAGGTGGATCATCCTTTCCTCAATTGATGTATTCTTTAGTTTCTTGGACAGTTCATCTGCATCATAATTATCACTATCTTCTTTGTTTCTAAAGGAAGGGTTAGTTTCATAAAAAATAATATGTACAGACTGTTCAATTAATAAAATACGTTTATTAAATACTCTATAGCCTTTGGGTTTAGAGGTGTACCCCATGAAGATGCCTTCATCTGATTTGGCATCCAACTTACCAATATCTCGCTTGCCATTGTTGTGTATAAAGCATGGGCATCCAAAGGTTCTAAAATGACTGATCTTTGGTTTCTTTTCTTTGAACAGTTTATATGCAGTCTTCTTTAGGATTGGCCTGATCATTACTCTGTTGATAATGTAGCTTGCTGTGTTGGCTGCTTCAGCCCAAAAATATCTTGGCAGATTATATTCCGATAGCATTGTTCTTGCCATGTCCAATAGAGTTCTATTCTTTCTCTCAGCAATTCCATTTTGCTGTGGTGTCCTTGGTGCTGAGTAATTATGCTCAATTCCCTGATCATCATAGAACTTAGCAAATTTTTCATTCTGAAATTCACCACCATGATTTGATCGGATAGAAACAATGCTGAACTTCTGATCCTTTGGACTTTCTTGCTGAAACTGACAAAGTTTTCAAATGTGTCATCTTTATGCTCTAGGAATGATACCCATGTGAATCTTGAGTAATCATTGACTATGAAAAATCCAAAGTTCTTTCCTCCAAGACTGGTAGTCCTCATTGGCCCAAATAGATCCATATGAAGGAGCTCTAAGGGTTTTGAGGTTGTTACCACATTCTTTGACTTGAAGGAACTCTTGACATGCTTTCCTTTTGCACAAGGTCTGCAAACACCATCCATTTTTGTGCTGACCTTTGGCAGACCTTCCACAAGATTCTTCTTTAACAATTTTCTCATGTCGTCTATGCTGCAATGTCCTAGTCTTCTATGCCATAATTCAGTAGATTGATCCTTGCTTGCTGTCAAACAGACGTCCTGATCCTTGAGTTCTTCAAGATGGAGTGCGTACAGGTTCTTCTCTCTATTGGCTTCGAAAATTACTATTCCATCCTTCAATATGATGCACTTTGATTCTTGAAACTGAATCTGATGGCCTCTGTCGCAAAGCTGGCTGATGCTAATCAGATTGTGCTTCAGCCCTTTGACAAGCAGTACATCTTCAATGACTATCTTTCCTTTGTTGCTCACAGAACCACTGCCAATTACTGTGCCTTTCCCATTGTCTCCATAGGTAACTGTTCCTTCTTCAGCTTGGAGATGGGTGAATAGCTTCCGATTCCATGACATGTGCCTTGAGCACCCACTATCCAAATACCATTTGGATGCTCGAGTGTTACCCTGAAATAAAATCATCATGTTTTAGGTACCCAAATTCTTTTGGGTCCTGATTGGTTAGTATCATTGAATTTACCTTTAATTATCTATTTCTTATGTCTTGTTGGGCATATTGTTATGATATGTCCTAACTTGTTACAGTGACTGCAGCAGGTCAATTTTGTTATTTTTTCTATATATTTGAAATCTACCTTGTATGCAATGTCTTATTCAGGTACAAATTTAGGCGTTGGATATATTTTAGGATAAACTATAGTTTCTTCATTGTCTGGGGGTGTATATCTTAATCCATTTTTCTTCTTACATGATCTTCTGGCATCTTTTAATATTAGAGAGTTTTTACCATTAGTGAATTTTTCTAATGTGCTAGATAACTATATATTTTCATCTGTTAATGATTTTATTTCTGTTTTCAGTTCATCTGTGCCTGCCTGTTTTTCCAACTTAATTATTTGTTCATTCTTATCCTTTAGATCTTCACATAATAACTCATTTCTTCTTTTAAGTTCAGTTAATTGTTTTTCTAGTTGCTCATTTTCAGATTTTAGATCTGAGTTTATATTTTCTAAACAAGTAATGTTTTTCTTACTAACTTTCAATGATTTAGATACATCTCTATATTTATCATATAGTTCATTGAATGCATCCTCTAAATTATCAGAATCAGAATCATTGCAGGAATCAAAGGAGGAATCAGATGTTACCTTGTCATTTGTATTTACCATGAAAGCCAAGTTGGCTTCTTCTTCATCATTGGTTGAGCTTGACCCACTGTCTGAGTCACTGCTATTTTCCCATGCGGCTGCCATTGCCTTCTTCTTGTATTTCTTGAATCGTCTGAAGTAATCTTTCTTCTTGTGTCCATCTTTCTTGAGCTTTGGACACTCTGCCTTGATATGTCCAGGCTTCTTGCACTCATAACATGTAGGTTCTCCTTTCTTCAGTTCTTTTCCTTCTGGCTTCTTAAACTCTTTATTTTTCTTGAAGAATCTTCTGCCAGATTGAAACTTCTTCCTTTTGGCTAGAATTCGTTGTAGTCTTCTGGACAACATAGCTTCTTCATCATCACTGTCCTTGCTATTCTCACTGTTGTCCAGTGATTCTTCTGACAACTCTTCATCAGCCTTGAGTGCATTTGACTGCTTCTTTCTGCTGGAGGATTCTCCTAATCTCTCCATGTTTATCTCATGGGCCATAAGGGACCCAATGAGCTTTTCCAAGGACATTCTCTTTAGATCATTAGCTTCTTCAATGGTTGTAACTTTGGGAGTCCATGAAGATGGTAGGGATCTAAGAATTTTCCTCACTATGTCTCCAATCTCATAAGTTTTCCCAAGTCCAGCCAATCCATTTGTAATATCTGTGAATCGACTGAACATTTGAGTTATGGACTCACCTGATTGCATCGGAAATCTTTCATATTGAGTAACAAGAATATCAATTCTTGTCTCCTTCACCTTGTCTGTGCCTTCATAGGTAATTCTAAGTTTTCCCACATCTCCATTGCGGATTTGCAGGCTGAAACTCTGTTGAATTCCTTTTTGCTTAGTGCACAGCACAGAATACTCTTAGCCTTATAGTTTAAGGAGATCTTTTTCCTGTCATCATCTGTCCACTGAGCTTTCTCATTTGTGACCAGGAGATCACCTTCTTCTACTATTGACCATATCTGATAGTCGTGACCTTGTAGAAAGTACTCCATTCTGGTTTTCCAATAAGCATAATCTTCACCATCGAAGAGAGGGGGTCGGTTGACAGACTGACCTTCAATGTTACCTTGGGCTGCCATGGATCTTTACTCTTCAGATCGTTGGATCTTTCTTCTTTGTCGAAGAGACTCGCTCTGATACCACTTGTTGCCCAGTTGACAAGCCCAGAGGGGGGGTGAATGGGTCTTTTAAAAAATCTATAGAGGTGACACCTGTACGTAAAAATTATACACAAAAACAATCTTCGATGTTGGTTAGTAACGGTTAGTATGAACAACAAACCCACCAAGAATCAATCTCACAACGCAAGGAATTATCCTGGTTTGGACCTCCTTTCCTTAGGAGTCCTACATCCAGTCCCTGAGCAACAACTCAGGTTTTCACTAACTAAGGTACAGTCCCCCTATGGACACTACAACACCCAGCACAGCTGGTATTCCTTCACACCAGAAGGGAACAACAACACCCTGAATACCCCACCAGGTCCTCCTTCACATCCGAAGGGAAACAACACCCTGGATCCCACCAGGTCTTCCTTCACACACGAAGGGAAACACCACAAAGAGAATAGAAAGAATTCAAGCCCCTAGATCAAGCTTTTACAAGCCAAGATCTGAAGCAACAAGCACTGAGAGCAAGAGATCTAAACAAGGCACACTCTCAGAACTACACGGGCTCTCTTGGAAATTCTATTACAGTACAGAGAGCGAAGAGCTAAAGATGATGAGGAATGAGATTCTTGGCTCTAGACTTCTTGCAGAAGAATTTGAATGCTTGTATGCGAGATGCTTGTTCTCTACTGCGTGACTTCACATTCTTCTCTTCTACCTTGTATTTATATCTTCTTTTGAAATACGGCCGTTGAAGTAACCATTGTCTCTTAGACTGGTAGACGTTAGACTGCTTGACATTTGGAAGCTTCAACAATCTTTTATCCATTTGAGCACGCAAAGAGATAAGGTCTTCTGGCGTCTATATGGTCCAACGTTGTATGGCAGAATGTCTTTAGGACCCTGCACATATTAAATGTTAGAACAGTAGACAGCTAGGCTGTCTCTTGTTGTCAGTAAACGTTGATTTGAATATTCACCAAAATAGCAATGCCAAATATCTTGTTTTATGAGATGTTGACAGAATATGCACGATAATGAAAAGATATCATCTACATGCATGCAGAGATACGTTCTGTCTTTATTAAATGCACAGCAGTCAGACAGATAACAGAAGACTTTGACTATTCAACACTTTAAAATAAATGTCAAGTCGATATAAACCATAAAGTTGGTGTCTATATGACTTATGAAATCGTTATGATCAAGTCAGTTTGACCAAGTCGTTATGAGTCATTGCAAATCGTTATATTTACTGAAGGATTCAGTATGAACACTTAACAAATCGTTATAGAAAGCAAGTCGTTGTGTTCACCGAAGAAATCGTTCTGAAACACTTAACAAATCGTTATAGAAAGCAAGTCGTTGTGTTCACCGAAGAAATCGTTGTGAAACACTTAACAAATCGTTATGAGCTTTAAAGAAATCGATGCGCGAAGCAAATCGTTATGAGCTCTAAACAAATCGTTGCAAAAAGCAACTCATTATGAGTTCTAAAGAAGTTGTTGCGCAAAGCAAATCGTTATGAGTTCTAAAGAAATTGTTGTGATAACTTGAGAAATCGTTGCGGTGAGTAAGTCGTTGCGAATTCTAAAGAAATTGTTATGATAACTTACGAAATCGTTACGGCGAGCAAGTCATTGCGAATTCTAAAGAAATCGTTATGATAACTTACGAAATCGTTACGGCGAGCAAGTCGTTGCGAATTCTAAAGAAATCATTATGATAACTTAAGAAATCATTACGGCGAGCAAGTCATTGCGAATTCTAAAGAAATCGTTATGATAACTTAAGAAATCGTTACGGTGAGTAAGTCGTTGTGAATTCTAAAGAAATCGTTATGATAACTTACGAAATCATTATGGCGAGCAAGTCGTTGCAATTCTAAAGAAATCGTTATGATAACTTACGAAATCGTTATGACGACCAAGTCATTGCGAATTCGAAATAAATCGTTATGATAACTTCAGAAATCATTACGGGGAGCAAGTCATTGCGAATTCTAAAGAAATCATTATGATAACTTAAGAAATCGTTACGGCGATTAAGTCGTTGCGAATTCTAAAAAAATCGTTATGATAACTTAAGAAATCGTTATGGTGAGCAAGTCGTTGCGAATTCTAAAGAAATCGTTATGATAACTTAAGAAATCGTTGCGACGGGCAAGTTGTTACGAGATCTGAAGAAATCGTTGCGATGACTTATAGAATCATTGTGAGAACGATTTGTTTGTAATCAAATGATGTCACAGTAAAGAAGTCGTTCAGACACTTAAGAAATCATTATGAATTCAAATCGTTATCGCACTAAAGGAAATCGTTGTGACTTTCAACAGAAGTCGATGTGGACTTAGAAAAATATGATCTTGACAAGTTAAAAGCTTCAGAAAGGTAATACTTACCAATATTGGCTTGTTTGACCTTGGTATATTTCATGTACTTAAGAGTTATGAAGAATGTGTTAGAACTTTTTGATAGGGTTTTGTTTGGTTTTGTTAATCACCAAAATAAATATGTAATTAATTCAAATTACATGGGGACAGACTGAGCATCAACAGTGTGTTTAAACAAGAGCAAAAAGATCAAGAAAAGCTCAAAAGACAAGCACCTGTCGACAGCTCCTCAGCCACCTGTCGACAGAAAACTGCAGACAGAAAACACCAGGTTCTGAACATAGCCATCTGTCGACAGATCCCAGTCGACTGTCGACAGCTACCTACAGGAAAACCCTTCCTGGAAGTCAGAGATCTGGCAGATGCAAATCTATCTCGAGCTGTCGACAGATGATCTAAGTCCTGTTGACAGACGTAAACAGAATCTCAATATGAGATCTCCATATGTTTCCTGTGTGGGTGTTTCCTTGTTCCACGTCTCTCTATACTTGAACACCCATATAAAAGGAACTCTTTGGAGTTAATTTCGTACAGAAGCAGCCACCATCCAATACCCTAAGAAAATCCAAGAGAAGAAGTCTCTCTGCTGCTCTGCTTCAAACTGCCACCCAGAAAACAAGAAGATCCATCTTCCAAGCGTAGGTGAAGTCAGTTCGTCGGTGACTCAAGCTTCTACATGAACTTGAACCTGTCAAGATGAAGTTTGAACATCATCCAGACGACCTGTAGAAGAGTTCTACATAAGGATTTGATTCTCCAAATCAGAACCCTTCTAAGTCTCTATTTTTACTTCTGTGTGTGTGGTTGTGGATCAAGTGATTCTTGTACTTGATCTACGTGGTCTGTGTTGATCTGATTGTGGTTTCACATCAGACAACTCGTGTGTATGAGTTGTAGTTCTAAACTAGCTCATAAGCAGTGTTTCTGTGTGTGTGTGTGGACGGTGGACATAGGATACACAAGTTGTGTACTCCGAACCACCTTAAAACCTCGTGTCTTGTGGTTTGCATGTCTTTACATTAGATGTTTGGTAGGCATGTTGTTTTCACACACGCTAGATAAATTGCTACTCTATCTATCTATAACTAACACATCTAAGTTTAGTTTACACTTTGTTGCAAGTCTCAAAAGTTTGTGTTTTTCATCAAAAGAAGGTGGTAGTAAATTTTAATTGGTAGTAATCTATTTAACCCCCCTTCTAGATTACCATATAGTATAATTCCGCAACCTTTCAGCTTCTTCCCTCAATTGTACTAGTTTACCTCGGGGTATGCCCCAGGCTTCTGTACTTTATTGTACTTTTGTTGAAATTTGGCTATGTAAATCTTGTACATTGTATATGAAATGGTGAATCATATATGTGGTCAAGTGTGTTCCTTTCTGTTTTCACGGACTCGTGTATGGTATCCCTTGCGAGGCTATGGCCCGTTCACGGGAGGCGGACTCGGATCAAGTTCGTTAATGGTTTAACGGGCTTGAACGAGGCGTTCCGTCACACTAAGCTTCAGATATGACGAAGTCTCTTCGACCGATCAAGACCATTCTAATATTGTAACTTTGGATGTTCAAATTTACACTTGGCCAATTGAAGCAATGAACTTTGTATATTTTTGTTTTGGTCACTAACATTCGAAGCTCTGTGACTTCAGATGTCACAGTTTAGTCACTGTCAGTCGAAGCAAAACTTCATCATATACGAAGTTGGACTTTGGATATGACAAAGTGGAACTTCGTCATATACGTAGCTAAGCTTCAAATATGACAAATTCACTTCGACTGATCAAGACACATTTGTCACTGTGACTTTGGATGTTCACTTTTACACCTGGTCAATCGAAGCAGTGGCACTTCGTATATTCATGTTGTATTTCTACCATCTGAAGTACCTTGAGTTCGGATGACAGGATATACAGTTGGCCAATTGAAGTGCTAAGGCTTCGTATATTCATGTTGTATTTCTGCCATCCGAAGTACCTTTACTTTAGATGTCACGATTTACAATTGGCCAGTCGAAGTGCTAAGACTTATTATATTCATGTTATAATCCGACAGTCCACTTCTTCATAGTCGATGTTCTGACAGTTGACTTCTTGACAATCAATATTATGACTGTTCATGACAGTCGATGTTCTAATAGTCGACTTTTTGATAGTCGATCAAATTGATGAACAGTTTATCCCCATGTAATTTAATTTAATTACTTTTATATTTTGATGATTCACAAAACCATGATAAAGGTCACTAACCTACTTTCTACAAGTCTTGAGCACAGGAAATAAAACCAAAGGAAAACAAGCCAAACAAGTAAGAATTAATCACTCTATTGAAATAGCATCACATTTGTCCAAATACATTGATTTCTACTAAGCCATAACGATTTCCTTTGTTTATAACGGATTCCTTTAGTGATTATAACTAGTTGCTATCGTAACGATTCCTTTAGTGATCGTAGCGATTTGATCTCGTAATGATTCCTTTAGTGATCGTAACGATTTGCTATCGTAAAGATTCCATTAGTGATCGTAACGATTTGCTATCATAACGATTCCTTTAGTGATCGTAACGATTTGCTATTGTAACGATTCCTTTAGTGATTGTAACGATTTGCTCTCTCGTAACGATTCTTTTAGTGTTCATAACGATTTGTTCTCGTAACGATTCCTTTAGTGATCGTAACGACTTGCTTGTCATAACGATTTCTTTAGTCATCATAACGACTTGCTTGTCATAATGAAATATAATGACTTGCTTGTCATAACGATTTCTTTAGTCATCATAACGACTTGCTTGTCATAACAATTTCTTTAGTCATCATAACGAGTTCTTTAGTCATCATAACGATTTGCTTGTCATAACGATTCGTTCTCGTAACGATTTCTTAAGTCATCATAACGATTCATTCTCGTAATGATTTCTTTAGTGATTCGTAACGATTTGATATCTGCAACAATTTCTTTAGTAATCACATCGATTCCTTTAGTAAGAACATCTACTTGGTCTATAACAATTTGATTATAACGACTTGTTCATAACGATTTGCTTAGAGAATCATAACGATTCACTCATTAATACTCAATGATTTCTTAAGCCAAATATAACGACTTGATATTTGACTCACTTTTGACTGCGTTGAAAAGTCAAAGATTTCTCGCACATCTTTCTAACGTCTGTGCATTTATTACTCTAAACGTATCTCTGTATTCATGCAGACGATATCTTCTATTCTCGTGCTTATTCTGTAAACATCTTTTTGGAAGAACAGAATGAAACTTCTACTTCTGTATAAAATCAATCTAACGTTGACTGACAACAAGAGACAGCTTAGCTATCTATTGTTTAGCATTTAATGTATGCAGGTCTCTGACAACATTCGTTATACAACGTTGGACAAAATAGAACCGAAAGGATACTACAGAAGATCCTATCTCTCTGCGTGCACAAATGGATAAAAGACTGTTGACTGGAAGCTTCTACAGTACCATGCAGTCTAACGTAAACCAGAACTTAGAGACAATGGGCACTTCAACGTTCGAATTTGAAAAGGATGATATAAAATAGGAGATTGAAGCTTCAAAAGAACACGAACAGAGAACCAAGTGCATACCAAGTGAAATCGTATTCAACATCTCTGAGAGCCAAGCAAACACTTCCATTAGTTTCAGCTCTAGCCCTCTGTGCTTAGTGTAGAACTGTGAGAGAGCTTCTTATTCTGAGAAGAATCCATTATTGCAGATATTGTTCTTCTCAGTCCTTGCTTCAGATCAAGCGTGTTCTATAAGCTTGATCTAGGGGCATCTTCCTCTTGAACATTTTTCAAGTGGTATTCCCTTCAGTTGTGAAGGAAGACCTGGTGTGGTATCCAGGGTGGTGTTCCCTTCAATTGTGAAGGAAGACCTGGTGGGGTATCCAGGGTGGTGTTTTTTCCCTTCATGTGAAGGAGACCAGCTGCGGCTGGGTGTAAGGGTCCTTAAGGGGGACAGTACCCTTGGTAGTAAAATCCTGAGATATTGCTCAGGGACTGGACGTAGGACTCCTATGGAGAGGAGCTCCGAACCAGGATAAATCCTTTTGCAGTGTGTGTGTGACTGTTTATCTTCACATTCATTTCCGTACTAACACTAACTACCATCAAGTGTGTGTGTGTGTGTTGTGAATGTTTTTATGAACAGGTATTAGTTGACTAAATTTTTTAAAAGACCCATTCACCCCCCCTCTGGGCTTGCTAGCTGGGCAACACAAACATCGATTACCTCATGCTTAAACATAGATTGTCATAACATGGATTGCCAATGACTTAAACATCGATTACCTTATGTTTAAAATTCATTGTCATAACATGGCTTTCCAATCACGTAAACATCGATTACCTCATGTTTAGGATAGATTGTCATAACATAGATTGCCTTATTAATCAACTTAACATAGATTGCCTTTTTCACCTGAATACTTAATGTTGCTATCTGTGCAGGATATCATGTGACTGGCATGTATCTTAATTGGGGTACTTGGTACTCACGCATTCTCAAGTCCTAGGTTACATGATAAGGGCTATAAATATGTCCTTATCCTTTGTGACAAAGGTATCCATCAGGTGCAGCTAGAAAAAAGGAAAGTACCCTAAAAGTCTTAGCCTAGAAAGAGACAAGAGAAGCTACCGCTAGGAGAAAAAAAGTAGAGCAGAAAAAGAAGAAGAAGAAGAAGAAGAAGAGATGAAGAAGACGAAGATGGAACAGATGATGATACTGTGAGGAAAGCATCAAGTAATAGCAGTAGTAGAGTAATTGTGGAGCATCTGAGAAGGTGTTCATCTTATTGGCGATTTCCAGAAGATCTGGATCTGAAGTAGAGAAAATCAATCTGAAGAGGGTGCCATCAGATCTCATCAAGATCATCCAAGCTCAAGCTCCCACCAGATGTTTTAGTCTAAGAACATCCAATTCACACTCCTATCTCTCATCTCTATTGGATTATTCATTCAGAATGAATTGAACGTGTGTGGTGTGATCTGTACAAGATTTTTGTACATATCAAGTGTTATGTGTTTGTGGATCAGATCAAAGCTAGAGGATCTGATCTTCTGTGGATCTATTCTAGTGTGTGTGTGTTTTTAAGTCATCGTGCTCAAGTGTTTGTGTGGTCTGAGCCATCGTGCTCAAGTGTGTGTGTGGTTTGAGCCATCGAGCTTCAAGTGTGTGTATTGTAATCATGGTTTTGAGTAGTGTGGGCTCACTTTGTGATCGAGAGGTGGACGTAGTAGTCACTAGATGTGATTTTCGAACCACCTAAAAATCTCTTGTGCATTGTGGTTTGATTTGTGGTTTGATACTGTCTCATCGTTAAATCTTCAGTTTTAGCCCCTCTGTTAGCTAAATCTGAAAGATTTTTTCCTAATGAGTGGTGCAAGATATATCACCAGGCCGCTCTCCAACTAGATCAGCTAAATTCAGCTCAGTTCAAGTCCGATCAGCCCACATTATCTCTTGAGCAGTTCATGGATCTTAACTCCATCAATTTAGTGACAGATCCATATTCCATCTGGTTGAAAGGTACAAGGTATACATTGCTTTGAGGCAGGAGCTGCTAGCTCACAACATTGCTTATCCTATATCCATAGATCAGTTTCTACAGCATGCTAGTTTTGGCACCCATAGCCTCTACTGGATGTCTCTTAGTAATCCTGAATACAATCAATTTCTTGAGGATCAGAGGCAACTTCACATTACCAAATTCAGAGAAGATATGGGTCCTTCCTATAATATCAGCTGGGAATTGTTTAAGAATCATTTTGAAGAGCAAGAAGTCCAAGCTTGGCCTTTCATCACACGCCTTGCTTCTCTCTTGTCCCCTGCCTTCTATATATCTAACTCTCAGTGATAAATATCATCCCTCTTGGCCTCCATTTCTCTTTGTCTCTTTCATGCCCTACATTTCTTTTTGATCAATGACAAAAAGGGAGAGAACATAATGTGAAATACATCTTTCTAATGTTACTTTAAATTTATTCCAAATTTTTTAGTTTCATACTTTTATTGTTTTCTCATCACCAAAAAGGGGAGATTGATGAATAGTTTATCTCCATATATATATAGATAGATAAACAAAACCATAGAAATATTGACTAATAAGGTTTTCTGAAGTTTGTCAACAGGAATCAAATAAAATAAATTTTGTAAGTCAAATGCATATGATTTACCTAAGTCTACATTGACTACTGTTGTAACAACACATCGAATATAGTCTACTTAAACATCGACTATGTTTCAACATTGATTACCTTTCTATCGATTACAATCCACTTAGACATCGATTACGCTCATATCGATTTCACCTAAACATCGATTACGTTTCACATCGATTATGTTCACATCAATTCCACTTCAACATTGATTACACTCACATCAACTTCATTGGAACATCGATTATGTTTAACATCGACTATCAATTAGAACATCGACTGTCTCTGAACATCGACTTCATTGGAACATCAATTATGTTTAGACATCAACTATCCTTTGGACATTGACTATCTCTGAACATCCACATCATATGAACATCGATTTTGTTTAGACATCGACTATCCTTTGGAACATCGATTTCATAGAACATCGATTATGTTTAGACATCGACTATCTTTTGGACATCGACTATGTAACGGTCCTCGTCGTTCAAACCCGTTAACCCAATAATGAGCTTGACCCGACTCCATCTCTCACGATCTAGCCGAAGCCTCGTAAGGGATATCAACACATACATGTCCACGGAAATATAAAAGAATGCGCTGAACATAAATGAGACTCCATACATATATTCACATGAAATGTACATATCCAGTTCTGAACCAAAGTCAATGTACAGAGTACAACTGCCTGGGAAAAACCCCAAAGGCACAACAGAAAAGAAATTACTCTGCTGGTGGTGTAGGCCCAACTCCGCTACGTTGTGGTCCCGAACTAGAAGAGGACAAGAACCCTCCTACTCTTCTTCACCTGGAAGAAGATGGAGTGAGCCTCACAAGTTACTAGCTCAATAGGGCAACTCCCCAAAAGCCTAGAGAACGATAATCGTGCAGTAATATAAACAAGGCATATGCGCAATTAAAAGGTAACATTACCTACGCATGGTACTACAGCTGTGAATAAATAAACAACTCACATACACGTGTACAAGCTAAAGAAGGGCACGCCACACACGAGTCACGAGAACTGGTTCGCGACACCAGCCACTGACCCAAACAAACCACACAAGACTACCTCTTAGCCTCACAGCCACAGACGAAAGGTCCAGCTGCCGCTCCACTTCAACAAGTCAAGAACTGTGGAGACCAACCAACACCACTCCTATAGACACATAGCTGCAGGCCCCTGCCTGACACCATTAGGGACTCCGGCCCAAGTTCCCTAAAGTGAGGCACTAGAAAATTGGACTAGCTGGGCACCAGTACGTCTATTGGTGTCTGTCCCCCAACCACGAGCGTGCTACAAGCGACCGCACACCCATAAATAGAAGTCACTACCCACTTTCGTCTTTCCCTCAGCCGGATGTACAACTCAAACTCAGGAGTGAGGGTGTCCAGGAAGACAACACAAACCTTGATGGTACACACCGTATTAGGACAAACCCCGAGCACCCTGTGCTTCACTCACAATGAACTTGGGGTATCTGACTTGAGAGGTAACCACGGAAGGTGTTAAACAACCCAACTTGCTATGCACACAAATCCAAGCAAACTCGATGTTTCCAACCACGATATAAGCCAACACACCCCTTACATGCTCTACATTACTTAACCAACACTGCACAAGCAATGTACAATAGAAAACAGACAGACTGGCCACAGAACCCAATAGCTCGGGTGGCCACATTATAAAATGCAACCAACACAGTGGACGCCATTCGAAGCATGGATCGCGACGGACCAACCCATTACCTTAAAGCTTGAATGGCGACCGGATAGGTCGTCGCGTTAAAAAATGCGACATCTGCGTCTGTCTCCTTTGAGACAGAAAAACCCTACCTTGTCTTCTCATTCTAGAAATCACACAAAACAACTATACAAGCTTGTAAAGCATAAATTAACCATTCATATGATATTCTAAACATTCTTACTACCAATTATAAGCAATACTACCATTAAAACACCTCTAACCTAATCCATACAAGCCATACAATCAAAATAAGGAGAAAGTTCCCCTATAAATGGGAAAAAAATGCAGAAACGATACCGTCCTGGCATTGCCCACGCTCCGAAACACCTCCTCGTGGTGGAAGCATGCCAAGAAACACATCAACAACCTCAAATCGCCAGCAAAACCTTCCCCACACTCCCTGCAGCCGACGGTGCAACTTGCACTATTTTGCCATGGCTGGGAGCCCAAACAAATCGCAGGCTAAGTATCGAGCCATCCTATTTAAAACGCGACATACCTGGTCGTCGCAATTAAGCCCCGACATCGCTGCATGCGCCATGCGGCACGCATGCAGCCGTGCCCCATGTAAAAGCGGTTTTAATCAAGATGTAGCAGGTGGTCGCGTTCATGAAGAATTGCGACGACTTTGTTGGTCGCGTTCTTGATGAGCACGCCAGAGGTCTGTTGGGCTGGAATTGCCAACCCTCCAGCCTCACACCCTGCTACACAAAGCATCAACACTCATGCACACATATAAACTCAACTAATGGGCCGCACACTGGCCCCCAAACCCAATAAAATACAATCTAAAAGTTCAAGATATTACAAACTATCTCTGAACATCATTTTTTTTTAACATCAACTCTCTATAAACATCAATTATGATTTTGACATTGATACCTTGATAATGACCTTTACAATTATTATATTGATTGTGGTTTCAAATAAGGCCTCTTTAAATATGATAAAATTATGTTAATCATATTTTTGCCTAACAGTTCCTTTCAAATTATTTTTGAAATGCTGAGCGTTTCAAATCTTCCCGCAAATTGTCACGTATCTTTTGCACTAGGCATTTATTGTTTATCATGGGTACAATATCTATGCACTTCATCTTTTACTGGTTATCGCTTTCAAGACATATCAGATAGATCTTTAAATGATGACAGAATGGTGTTTCCTCTTTAGTATATCCTCCTGCAGTATGGCCAGTGACAATGACTGACAGTTTAGATACATTTGAGTTGTCTATCTTCTAGCATTTATTATCTGCAGGTTTCCGGTAGTCACACACGTTTACAACGTTTTGACTGGAACGAAGAAGACATCCACATGATCTCCCTCTCACTGTGTCTCTATCCAAGCATTTGTTATCTATAGATTTTCTGGGTTTCTTACGATAGACCTACTACAACTGTCAGAAGACACATTTCAAGATGAGAGACAACAGACACTTCAATGAATACATCCTTAAGAGAAGATAAATAGAAGTGTGTTGACGCTATGGAAGATTATCCTTATGGTTAGAAAGAAAGAAGAGCTTGATCCTTCATTCAGAAAAAGTCTCTTGCTCTTAGCTCTCCACAAAGCACTGTTCTTCTATTTCTTTTGGTGTGTGAGAGCTTGTTTTAGATTTGAGAGAACCTCTTCTTAGGGTAATTCTTTTTGTCTCTCAGTTTTTGCCTCAGATCAAGCACTGCATTGTTGCTATTAGCTTGGTCCAGGGGCCATCACCTCTTTACTCTTCTTTGAGTGCTCCTCTTCTTCTGTGAAGAGAGGACCTGCTATGGAGTGGGTGGTTTCTTCCCTTTTGTAGAAAGGAAGACCTAATGTAACAGGTGGTGTATTGCCTCTTCGTGGAGTGAAGAGAAGGCCAGCTGGTGCTAGATGTGTAAGTGTCCTTGAGGGGGACTGTACCCTTAGTGGAATCCCAAGTTGCTGCTTGGGGACTGGACGTAGGACTCCTTGTGATAGGAGATATGAACCAAGATAAAATTTATGTTGTTCATGTGATTGCTTTTATCTCCTTTTCCTCTACTCACTAAATCTAACTATTTTGTTTAGTGTTTCTAAAGTTATTCTATCACATAATATTTCTAAGATGAATTTTTTGCAATCCTTTCACCCCCCCTCTGGCTTGCAACTTGCTCAAAAGCTGTCACTACCTAGATAGCGATAGGGAGAGCATCGCGTTCTTCTTCGTAGTGAATAGAGATCAAGTGAAACCTGGTATACATAGAAAATCAACAACCCTATAGTAACAAAAACTGACATAATCTGAAAAGCATGGATCATGCACAAAACAACTCAAAATATGTATGGAGTGCTTAAAAGAAACCAAAAATAAAATAACTAGAATTAGCAAGACTCATCGGATCGCAATGACCTCCTTGTCACCTTAATTATAGCGACTCCTTTCACGTTGTGTTCTCACCCAGTACAGTAGAACTCAAAACAACAATGAAAAAAAAAATGCAGAATCTAAAAGAAAACCACATACATGGAGGACTGAATAAGGTAGGAAAAGATAGATACATGCATGATAGGCACTAGGGTCCCACCATGATCGCCAAAAGGTATAATCACGGGAATTGATCCAAAATAAAGATGAAGAAATTATGAAGAATATAAGGAAAAAATTGTGATCGCCACCAAAGTAGTTGCAATAGATGATTATATGAAGAGAAGATGCTAACTACCTTAGAGAAAAGGGTGCAGAAGGAACCTGGTTCAAAGAACGCAACAGGGATCTTATCTGAGTTTGAAGGCCTCTAGACCCTCCAAAAGATGGATTATTCATGAATGGTAAAGGTCAAGTGGGAATAGGAAAGCCACGTAGCATGTGCATGGAAAGGAAACAAGAATGTGACAGGCCTTTAGTCGCTAACAAGTAGCGACATCTGAATACGTCACCTTCCTTAGAAGGAAGCGTTGAATCATTTTTTGGCAATTTTTTAGGGAATTAAAGGCCAAATGAGATTGCGATGTATCGGGCTATCAATTGATTCTAAAGGCAATCAGAATGAGGACCTGAACACAACATGAAGGGAGTTGCTACAAAGTTGTTCAGTAATCAATTGATATGAAAGTGACAAGGAGAGCATCGCTACAAGGTTGTTCAAGAATCGATTGAGAGGAATGAGACA
This sequence comes from Colocasia esculenta, assembly GCA_014218235.1. Classification (NCBI taxonomy): domain Eukaryota; kingdom Viridiplantae; phylum Streptophyta; class Magnoliopsida; order Alismatales; family Araceae; genus Colocasia; species Colocasia esculenta. The sequence goes on from CM024764.1 coordinate 26,944,761, forward strand.
AGGGGGGCGTTGCCTAATGAATATGAAAGCAACAAGTGGATTGTTTCCTATAAGATCTTTCAGCATATGATTTATTCAAGGTATCATTTCTCCAAGCATGAGTATCGGATTGACACACGGTTTGCGACATGGGATTTCCAACTCAGAGAGCTACAAGATGGTGATGATGACTGATTGATTAGACCAGTAAGAGCCCACCAAAGTAGTGAACTAATGACAAGGTACTATGATCGGAGAAAGCCAACTTGGCGATGATGAGCCAATTCGGGGTGCCAATAATATGATAAGGAATTTGACTCAGATTATGGGTTAGAAATGAGTGTCTACACTTGGTACTAATTCCCATACTTTATTTCTGTGAAATTGATGAAGTTCTTCATTCATTTCATTGATCCAATCTTCACTGGTTAGAGCTACATCAATAGACTTAGGTTCAATCTAGAAAATTAGTGCCAAATGATCTTCATTTATTACATTCAGAAAAGAAGATCTAGTTCTAACCCCATCTTGCAAGTTACCAACTACATTTTCAATAGGATGATCTTTCAAGATTCTTGGCTCAGATGTTACCTCATCAATTTCATGCAATTTTGGAGAAATATTACCTTATCCATTTGTGTTAGGTGCTTGATTGTTCAAAATTTCAAACGCACATTTATGCTTCTCAATAGTCAGTGAATACTCAATAATGAAGTCATCTTCTTGAGCATTTTGTGGAGTCCTGCAAGATGTAGAACCATCAATTTGTTAGAGTTTTCATCGAATACTACATGTGAGGTTCTTCCACAATTTTATTCTTAAGAATAAACACTATAAGTCCTAGAGTTCAGGTAGGTCCCAGTTGTAACGTCGCGCGTTTTTTCGGATCTTCGTGGATCCTTTGTTTAGCGTGTGGGATGGTCAAGCTGTGACCAGTGCGACTTGTGTTGTGCGTTTCTTATTGGATCCTTACCGGAGTTGGTTATGGATCTCTGTTGGTGTTCAGTGCGCTGGACATCAACAGTCGGTAGGCGTCCAGGTGTGTGACGTCTACTGTGTGTTGGCGGAAATGGTGTTGCCGTTAACATGTTCTTGGCATCCAGCGATGTAGACGTCTACCGTTGAACTTGGCACGAGTGTTGTGGATGCCTAGTTGGGGTGGTTTGGTTAGCGGTGCAGAGGTTGACGTTAACCTGAGGCGCCTGTGTTTTTAGGGGTAACCTGAGCCTTCTTCTTTCCCCACTTTCTCCTCTCCTCTTCCCCCACCTTCACCTTTGTGCTTCTTCACTACTTCCGGAGGTCGACGGTAGAACGTGGGAAGGCCGTGATGCACGCAGCAGCGGCAGATCAGGCGAGGAATGATGGATTGGAGGGCGGTGTTTGAGGGAAGCTCCTGGGGTTTTGGCGCGATTAGAAGTTCTTCAGGAGTTTAATTGTGTATTTGAGGTAAGGACTGGACCCTTTGATCTCTCCTGGTTGATTCGCCATGCTTTGTTGCATAAATCGTATGTTAATTGAGTTTTTGGGAAAAGATTCTCCATGCCGGGAAATTGGGTGTGTTTGATCGATCCAAGCGTTGGATCTTGTTTCTTTAGTTTTAATTATAGTATTCAGATGTAAGGGGAAGTGTTTCCTCTTGTTTTCTTATTGTTTATAGGGCTAAGTTGCCTGTATGATTGGCCTTGGGCTGGTCTATCTGGTCTGTGTCTTTGTATACCTGAGAGCTGAAGATCTTAGTGTCAACATTGATTGACGTCAGGTTCTTCAGTTGAGATTAACGGCCAGATGTCTAGCCGTTAATATCAAGTTTACTTAGTATTAATGGCAGGGGATGCGACCGTTACAACCAATGGACGGCAATCGATACTGCCGCCAACCTGTGCAGGTATTAGCGCAGTGTGTTTCGTGAGGTTTTCTTGTTGTACATGTTACGTGGTTGTGTGTGCATGGCAATGACAGATGAGAGCCAGTACACTTGTTGCGCTCATAGAGCGTGTTGCTCACGAGATGGGCATGCTTTAAGTGATTAATGTGTAATATATATGTGTGCATGTTGTCCATGAGTTGGATATATTGTTTACATAGATAATGTGTAGTACACTAGTCATGGTGTATTATACATGTGGGGTCTACGTGGTTTAGATGTTGTGCATGTAGTTTATGTGCATGGCATATCGTGTAACATTGTGTTTATTATGTCTTAATTATTATGATTAATCCATGGTGATGTGGCGATGAGGTTCACGTTGGAACCTAGCCTTGATCCTTTAGGATCTCTTGCAAACATCCTAAATGGATAAGTAATAAAGTATGAGTGTTAGTGTGTATTGTGCCTAGTATGGCAGTAAAGGTCACTATGTGACCAATGGCAGGTCGTGGCATTATTTTTAATATGGTTCATGTATGTGTTTGTGTAGGCTAGCTTGTAGGTCACGATGTGACCAGGACAAGCTATTCCTCACACGTATATCGTGATTTGTAATAAATGTGTAAGAATGTTGTTTGTGTATTGCCGAGTGTGGTGGTCCGGCGCCTATTCCAGAATGCCTCTCTAGTCGGGTACCCCAGGTTCTTTGTGAGCCAGGCACGTGTGTTTGTTGTGCTCGGGGTTTGTCCGGTGTACAGTGTGGTACCGTCGAGGTCTATGTCGTCTTCCTGGACACCCTCACTCTTGTGTTTGAGTTGTACGTCCAGCTGAGGGAAAGACGACAGTAGGGCAGCAGCTTGTGTTGGTGGGTGTGCAGTCGCTTGTAGCGCGCTCGTAGTTGGGGGTTCGGACACCAGTAGTCGACACTGGTCCCCAACTAGTCCTGTTTTCCAGTGCCTCACTTTAGGGTGCTCCGGCCAGAGACCCTAGAGGTGCCAGGCATGGACCTGTAGCTGTGTGTCTGCAGGTGTGGTGTTGGTTGGTCTCCACAGTTGTTTGACTTGTTCTCGTGGAGCGACAGTTTGACCTTTCGTCCGTGACTGCGAGGCTGAGAGGTTGTTCTTGTGTTGTGTTGTCCAGGTTGGATACTGGCTGATCAGCCAGTTGTCCATTCCCATGTGGCAGCATCGTTCCTTTCCGACTCGTGCTTTGCTACTTGTCGTGGTTTGTGAGTTAGTGACTCACAGTCGAGGTTTGACTCGTTCGAGGTGTGCCCTGGTGTTGGCACAGTTGTGACTACGGTTGTAGCTTGTGGTGTGCCCGAGTGGTGGCACAGTTTTGGTTATAGTTGGTGAATATTGACTCATCAAATGTGGTTTAGTTTGCTATGGTGTGCCCTGTTACGGCACTGGTTTACTTGCGGTTTCCATGCTGTTGCCTTGTGGTAATAGGTACCTGTACCCCGTGTGGGTAATGGTTTGTGGTGGTACGTCATATACCAGTCTTTCTACTGTTGACGTGGAACTGTGTTTCGTGGAGGTCGTATGGTGTGACCTTCCACTTAATGTGCTTCATCCTCCTTCGGGTAAGCTACCATATATGGTTTTCATGTGTGATGGATTGGCCCGCTGTAGCCGATCATGTTACTTGGTGTATGTGGTTTCCGACATATTGTGATTGAGGTATAAAGGACCAGCTTTTGGTTAACAATCCTATTACCCTCGTACTTGAGATTTGCCTGTGAAGCTTGTAGCATAGGCAGTAGTTTGCCTATGTGGCTTGTAGCTTAGGCGACCAGTCGTTGGAATAATGTGCCTGTGAGGCTTGCGACCTAGGCATTTCAGTTGTTGAGCGGACTAGCCTGTGGTTCCTCTTTCTTTATAAGGAATATGCTTTTGTTTATCAATTACTGTTTAAGCTGTTATTTAAATATAAATGTTGTGAGCATGAAATGGTTTGGCTATTGGTGTTGCCAATGAGACCCATTGGGGTGAGGTCTCCGTGGTTACGGTGTTGTTTTGGGTAGCCCCTACTAAGCCTGTGACTTGTTGAGGCTCACTCCCCTATAGTTCTTTTCAGGGCTTGCCGAGTGTTTGGCTTGCAGCGATGTTGTGTCAGACTTGTACCACCAGCAATTGTGTAGTAGTTAGTGTTGTGTGAGCTTGTGCTCCCTCGGGGTATGCCCCAGGTAGTTGTACTTTTTAATTGGACATGTATTAATGTAATGTGATAGTTGTAAATTGTTATATGCAGGTATGAGCACATGTACTTTCTTGTGTCTTATACTGTTGTGGTTTGTCTTTTATATTCTTACTGGACAGTTGTGTGAGCTATCCCTTGCGAGACTTCGGTCCGTTCGCAGAGGCGGATCTGGATATGGAGCCTTAATGGGCATAAATATCCAGGGCCGTCACACCAGTAGTCCGAGTCCCCTTGTTATATGTGAGGTGTGGACACACGGTCTCTACCTCCTGGCATACTATGCTAGACGCTGAGAGCGTCTCCGTCTGTTCATGTGTTGTATTGGGTTGTGCTTGTGCTTGTGCTTGTGTTGTGTGTCTCCCGAGCATTGAGCTGGGCTCTGTCTGGATGACTGGCGTCGAGCAATTCTACTGGTAAGCCAGGGCATCAAGTGCGACTTCGTCTAGTGCGTGCCTCTTGTGGTGGGGTTTCCATGGGGCACCATCTCCACCGTTTGAGTCCGGCGTAGGGGAAAACCAGTTGAAGACAAGATGCGAGGGAGGGCATCTTGTTGGGTTGAGTGTGAATATAATTCATTTCTCCTCATATTTTGATGATGACAAGTTGTGATTTTAATGCACAATAATTGGAACATGTTAAATGCACCACACATGTAATGACCATATTCAAAAAGTATGTTTTCAAACACATTTATCATTTATTTTCATGATAATACATTGGACTAAGGAAATATGTGTTTATTTCTCAGGGACACACAATTCTTCCAAGGGTAGTGTCGACACAATGCTCCAAGCCCTAAGCCAAAAGATGAAGAAATGGTCAAGTAGTGCCGACACAAGATCAAGAAGTGTCGACACTAGACCCAGCTCCCAATGAACCCTGTCAACAGGCCTGGATAGTGTGTCGACACTAGACCAGATGGTATCGACACTAGATGCCTCTCCCAGAAGGCCTGTTTTACAGTTTTCTCCAGTGTGTCGACACGAGATGAAGTGGTGTCGACACTAAAGACCCTTCCCAGAGAAGCTATTTTTCCAGTCTGTGACAGTGTGTCGACTCACCCCATGGGTAGGTCGACACACTCCGGAAACTCTGTGACTTAAAGTCTCTCCTGGACACGTGGCACTCTAGGGGTTTGGTGGATCGGCCTTGGATCATGTGCCCACGACCCCCAAGGGTACTTTTGGACATTTTAGGTATAAATACTCTCCTAATTGGCCATCCAACCATAAGAGAGCCTCCAAGAGCCTTCCAGAAATCCTTTTGGTGGCAGAGAGAGCTCTCCTCCCTGTTCTTGCTCCCCTTGTGCTTCTCCAACCCGATTCCCACATCTCCAAGCACAAGAAGTGAAGATTGATCCAAGATGAAGCAGTATGATCAACGTCTAAGGGTGCAGATCAAGTAGAAGCAGACAATTGTGATGATTTCGATGAAGATCCCAAAGCACAAAGTGTAGAGCATCGGCCAGGGACTTCAAGGAATCAAGCCTCTTCACAATTCGGCATCTACAAGGGAGTATACTTGAAGAACAAGGATCTTTCAGAATATTCCTCAATTCTCTATGGTCTCAAACAAGCTCCAAGAGCTTGGTATGACCGTTTGAGTTCTTTTTTGCTTGACAAAGGATACTCTAGAGGTATTGTTAATCAAACTCTGTTCACAAAAACTATCAAAAATCAAATAATTACAGTCCAAATTTATGTTGATGACATAATATTTGGATCAACCAATAAGAGCCTGTGCAATGAATTTGAAAATCAAATGAAAAATAAATTTGAAATGAGCTTGATGAGAGATTTACAATTTTTCTTGGGATTGCAGGTTAACCAAACAAGCGAGGGGATCTTCATAAGTCAAACCAAATATGTCAAGGAACTTTTGAAAAGGTTTGACTTCCAGAACCTCAAGCATTCAAGCACACCCATTGCAATTAATGCTAAACTAGAAGAAGAGTCACTTGGTAAGTCAGTAGACCCAAAGACATACAGAGGTATGATTGGTTCTCTACTCTACCTAACCACTTCTAGACCTGATGTTCAGTTCAGTGTGTGTTCATGTGCTAGATTTCAATCTAATCCTAAAGAAAGTCACATGTTAGCTGTTAAAAGAATTTTCAAGTATCTTGTTGGAACATGTGATCTTGGAATTTGGTATCCTGCTGGTTGCAAGTTAGACTTGATTGCCTATTGTGATACTGACTATGCTGGGTGTAAATTAGATAGAAAAAGCACAAGTGGCTTGTGTTTGTACTTAGGTGGGTGCCTAATCTCTTGGGCTTCTAAAAAGCAACATTTAGTTGCTCTATCAACTGCAGAGGCTGAGTATGTTGCAGCTGGTAGATGTGGCACTCAAATTCTTTGGGTGAAACATCAACTTCTCGATTACAACCAAGAGTTAGGTTGTGTTCCCATTCTTTGTGACAACACAAGTGCCATAAATCTGTCTAAAAACCCAATTCAGCATTCCAGAACAAAACATATTGAAATTAGGCATCATTTCTTGAGGGATGAAGTAGCAAAGAAATCCTTTGAACTCCACTTCATTGAAACTAAAAAACAAATTGCCGACATCTTTACCAAACCTCTTCCTGACAGTAGATTTTCATCTTTGAGGAGAGAGCTTGGTCTTTGCAAATGTCCATCTTCTTGAACTCTCTCATTTGGGTTGAGTGTTTAGGCATATTTTGAGGGGGAGTCATTGTTTCATCATTCTTCTTTGCTTCCTTGATTCATATTGTTCACATCTCTCACTATTCAAATTCTATTTCTTTTTGACAATGAATTCTTCAACTCACATTGTGTTGAACTTCTTGGTATATCAAATGGTGATTTGAAGAAGGACAAGTTCTGCTTGTCTGGACACTTTCACTATGCGAGAGTATATGTCTCCGCCAAGTACAAAGAAATGAATATGCAATCGTTGAGGGGGAGCTTTTGCTGTTCAAAGAGAATCCTTTCTGGTTTCAAAACACTTGCATATCTTTATGTTGATGAAAAGTGGTTGGAATCATCATCTCAGGGGGGAATTCACAACTCATTTCTTTTGCAAAATTCAAAACTCTACTTGAATTACATCAACATCCTTGCATGATGTCCTCATTGAGTTGTCTAAAATCTCAAAATAATCCTTTGAGTGATCTATTACATTTTTTTTCAATCAACTCTCAACTATACTCTTCAAGACTACAGAAATTCAAATCTCTTTCACAAACTGAAGGATAATGTGTGCATTGAATTTTAAATTTTTTTTTCTGCAACTGATGTGAGATAAATGGTTTCAAGTTTATAAAATTCTCCTTACACTTAATATTCAACAGAGCAATGGCACAAATACTGAGAAACTACAAACCTTCACAATGAATGAAATGCCATGTATGTCATGAGGTATTATTGCTATCTCTGTTCAAAGGGGTTCAAAATTAAAAAAAAAAATGCTCTATATTTTTTATGGTGACTGAGTAACTGGAAATATTGGAGTCTGATAAACGTATATTCCCATGTAAAAGGTTGTCATTTGTCCCTTGAAACTAAATAATGAGTAAATCTCTAGTATCCACGAACTATGGTGTGTGAAAAGCATTAGTTCTTGACTGAACATGATTTACTACATTTGATAGTTTGATTAAAAAATAAAGTCCAAGGAGAATTGCTTAAAATAACTGTCTTTGTCTATCATCAGTGTGTTTTAAAGGTGTTTATCTTCATCACACTTGATTTCAATCTAAAAGATATTTTCATTTCTTGGATTTGGAGATTATGGTAGTTTGTATTGATTGTTGGATGTCCTATATCCCTCAAACTATCATTTTACTGGTTCAAGTTATTTAATGAATATATACTGCTTGTTGTTGAGTAAATCTTGAAGTTTGTTGCATTTTTGCAAGAATTATGACAACTGAATTCTTTGGCCTCTTAAAAATTCTTGAAATGCTAATTCCATCCATCTTGAATCATATTAAAGATATCCTAAATCTCACAAATTTTTTCCATGCTTAAATACTCAAGTCTCTTCAGGCCAAGTCGACACTACCTCCATCTAGTGTCGACACAGTCCAGCCCAGGTCGACACTAACCTCTTCTAGTGTCGACACATACCCCTGTCTAGGCGATTCAAGTCTTGGGCGCCGGTTAGGGTCTTCTTGTTCCTGCGGGGCATTGCACCTCCAAAACCCCTTTTATATGCAAGGCCGACCCCATGGCCATCTTCCACCTATGAAAACGGCAGCCACTCCACCTTCTTCCCTCCTCCAACCCATCTTTGTCTTTCTTCCCTTCATTCCTTCTTCTCCGTCCTCTGCTCTTCCACTCCCTCCTGCAACCATGGCCCCCAAGTAGGCGCCTCGTCGTGGTGCCAGGTCACGGGCCAATGCAAGACCGGTTGCCGTGGAAGACCCTCCTCCTGTTGAGAAGCGCAGCAAACGTCGCCATGACCCCATTGCGCAGCCAGGGTCTTCATCTGCTTCTCCCACTCCTTCCAAGAGAGGTAAGGCATCCTCTTCAAGTAGAGGTCCTTCCCAAAGGGGTCCTAGACACCCTAGGAGGAAGATTTTGGCATCTTCCCCTGAAATTTCTGAAGACTAATCTTCTCCTTCATCTGGGTCTTCTCAGCCCTTAGAGGAAACCCCTTCAAAGTTGGCCAGTGAAGGAAAGTCTATTCTAAATCCTAGGGCTGTAGATTTGCAAGACAATGAGCTCGTTGCTGCATTTCCAGAAATTCTCCAATTCTTCAACTTTCAGTCATGGTTGCCATTCATTTCTGACTTTAGAACTATTTACCCCAGGCTTGTATGAGAGTTCTATTTGAATTTGGAATGTACTAATGATGGGTGCAAGTCTGAGATCAAGTGTGTGTTGATAGATTTGCCCACAGAGCTAGTTGCCACCTTGTTTCGAATTCCTAATGAAGGGACTGATTATCATAATTTTGAGTTTAATCTTCATGAAGCTTACTCCTTGTTGACTGGACTTCCATCTGATGTTAATGATCCCCGACAAACTCATGTCACAAAATTCAACACAAACACATTTCCTCCTGTGTTGAGACTTCTCCACCACATCCCCACCACAATTATCACACCTCAAGGTGGTGGAAGGGACAGACTCACCGATATACAGAGATTCATAATTTATTGCATGAAGAAGGAATTAAAGGTCAACCTCCATGTGATTATGTATCAAATTATGTCTGAGACTATGAGGAAAGATCTCCATAGGTCTCTTCCTTATGCAGCTCATCTTACACCAGTCTTTGAACACTTTGGTGTCTCTCTTGAGAATGAGAAATCTCAAACAATTCCCAAGTCAAACATCTATCGGTTCAAACATTTGCAGAAATTTATGGGATTCAGACTTGAGGGAGATCAGGTTAGAAGAGGACCAGCTATTGCAGAGGTTCCAGTGGTTCCTGAGGTTGTACCACCTCCTGAGATACCCAATCTCCTGCCCATGAGGACCAGCCTCCGGTTGAGGATGAAGCACCAATACCCCAAGATGTACCTCATACACCTCCCTTTCAAACCTCTTCACCACATCTTCCTGAAGTGGAAATACCTTCATTAACTCCCAAAGCCCAAGCCTCCACTTCCTTTGGTGGACCTTCTGTTCCACCAGAGTTGTACTCATTTCTCAATGACAAGTTTGATACCATTACTTCTTCAATCCAACAGATGTCAGAGGTTTTTGAGCTCAGGGTACAAAGGTTGAAAATTCAGTGTCTGCTCAGTTCATCAAACAAAAGGAAGCATCAGATTATGCACCTCAAAGATTCAATAGGTTTATTGGAACATTGGTTGATGCCTCCCTTGAACTAAAGGAGCATGAAGACAAGTTAGAAAAGGTTCTTGAAGGTATTTTGGCAAATTCCCAACAGAATCTATTCAACAGCCAGGAAGCAGTCAATCAGATATCCAAGACAAGACTATCTTTTGCACACATGGTAGATGATTTGGAGGGCATGAAGAATTTATCTGCTCACATTGATGAAGAAATGTCTGCTCTCAAGAAGGAATTTAAAACTTTGCACAGACTTGGTGGCACAGCCGGTTCCTCTTCATCATCACAGCCTATTTCAGATGATTTCAGTGTGTTTCAAGCAACCATGTCTGAGAATTCTGAAAGAATGGAACATCTCCTGCATACAAGACTCTCAACAATCCAAGCTCAGATGAAGTTCAGCTTGACTTCTATAGAGAAAAGATTGACGGATATTGAGACTATCTTGCTGCCCATTCGTCCTCCTCCTCCTCCATCCTCCTAATGGACTTCATATTTTGATGATGTCAAAGGGGGAGAAGGACATCTATGGAAGGACATCTATGTTCATCTATTTTGAATGAGAACTTTTTGTAATGAATGTGAATGAACAAATGTCTGTAGATATCAAACTATGTTGGTTTTTGGCCATTAATGGAAAACTATGGTTATTAGTAACATTGTGCCTCTTGATTATGAAAAATGTCAATTGTTACTAAATTGTGCTAAATGGCTTTTGATGAATGTGAACAGAAATTGAATGAATGTGAATGGATGTTGTGTGAATGGATACTGAAAATCACAATCCTTTAAAAATTTAAACTTTCATGTTGACTCAATATTACCATCATCAAAAAGGGGGAGATTGTTGGGTTGAGTGTGAATATAATTCATTTCTCCTCATATTTTGATGATGACAAGTTGTGATTTTAATGCACAATAATTGGAACATGTTAAATGCACCACACATGTAATGACCATATTCAAAAAGCATGTTTTCAAACACATTTATCATTTATTTTCATGATAATACATTGGACTAATGAAATATGTGTTTATTTCTCAGGGACACTGTCACGTCCCGAGAATTTCGCAGCGGATATTTAATGCGGAATAATTCGAGACGATATCCCGAGACGTGAACAGTCGGCAAATAAGCCTCTAGCTAGCACGCACTAAATGTGTATCAACACAACATCATAATAGGGCCCAAATGTGAACTCAATTATAGATTGTATTCAAATCTCATATTTGTCTCTGACAAACTAATACAGGACTAAGACTCATAAAAGCAAAAGTACATACTACCTTACTTCCTACTACATTGTTCTAACACTCAAAATAAACTAACTATAGATAGACTCATTTTTGGAATGCTCTTCACTCGGACGCATTCCCATCCTCGACTTACTCTTCCTCTTGCACTTCATGGTCACCTAGATTGGGTAAAAGTAGGGAATGAGCAAACTAGCCCAGTAGGATTTATATCTCAATGTGCGGGCAATGATATAAGTGATTAACATTTTAGAACTAGGCATGTACGATGAATGATATGCAAGTACGAATAAAACACGTTAAAACATGATATAAAACAATCTAGAGAGAGAGATCATGATAGAACAAGATTGATGAACAAGATGACAAGAGAGAACTAGAAATAGATCACTTTGTACAAGCACGCAAGATATCATGTAAATTGCAATAAATGCAGGATGGCCATATCACGCAAGCAAGCAAGCACGAGCACGATCAAGTAACACTAATCAGGCACGTAGACACTAATGTACACCGAGAAAAGATCTATCAAGAATGTACACTAGGTCACGTGTATGTGGTATTGTATCTATCATTCAACATGCACGCACGATTTTCCCAGCGCAGATGCAACGCCAGTAATCATTATACCCCATGGTTAACAGTATATCTATGACTCGCCGTCATTGGGGCTAGATTGGAGCCCTTGGACACACGCCGTGCCCTGTCAGCATCTCACTTAAAATTTTAAATATAGATACCCATAGTCATTTATAATGGCCAATGAGAGTTTCAATAAGTAAGCATGTGTAATGTCATGTTCATGATGATGAGGAGAACAAGTAATAAGTAATGGAACATGATTTCATGAGTATAATGGTCAAGAGATAAATTCGGCAGCATAACGATACGATTTATACTTTCGTTCAATCTTTACATTAATTGCTTTAGTCCAGTTTGTATGTCTCACTCACGAGAACAAGAAGAGAAAGGAAGTGCACGCTATCTCCAGGGAACTTCAATGGTACTACCAACTCGTCGGCCATGTGGGAATCCATGGTCAGAGGAGATTTACGGAGGCCTTGGTGAAAAGGTCACTAGTCTACCGATTCAGAATGACCGGTAGAGAGTTTCCAATTTCCCAAGAAAAGGCTACCTATCAGTGCTAGTGTGTAGTGCGGTACGCGTGTCTCAATTCTCAAACCATCGGTCTCAAACTCGCAGGAAGCACTTGACAATATAACATGGAATAAAACTATGCACTTTAACTCATCATGGTTTGCAAGATTTTATGATAACTCTTATCATTTAAACATGGTAGAACAATAGGAAGATTTAATCACAAGAAACATGAATGGATCATAACATTTAAGGAGCACTTAGAATAGCATCCATGTAATTAAAGCTTTTTAAATGGTTAATCACTTTTAAGCCATTAAGCAACAATCATGTAATGATCAGACCCCAAGACAGGTAACTTACACAGCAATATCACATTTATACAGACCTCGGGTATATGCGGAAAACTTTGTAAGAAAACACGTGGTTTCCGGTAAAAATCCTGAGATCGCGACATAGCCATATAAGGAAGGCGACAGGTCGAGCCCAGAAGGCGACACAGGGGTGTGAGCATCGCGACAGGGTCGTCAGATCAGGTAGCCGGAAAGTGACGGAACGCATGTCGCCTTGAGAAGGTGACAAGGGGTATGTCACAATCAACCCTCTGAAAGCGACATATCGGGCCGTCGCGTTCACAGGGTCCGTGCCTGGCTCGGACAGACCAAGGATAGTGCCTTGGATTGCGGACTTGTCTTTCCTTCTTTTGACATAGGGTTGTTCTAAAATAGAGAACAAATTGCACGGTGTGTGAAAAATAACGAAACTAGTTTTAAAATAACCTAGACATACTAGGGTACTTCCAGTAAATTGGAATTGAACAACAAAGATGGTTTCGATAGGTTTTGATCACGGGGAACACAAGGTCAGACCAAGGGTAACTTGAAGACATAGTTTTCTGCAGAAACCCTATTACCATGCTTATAACTCTCTAACTAATAAGATTTAGACAAAACTTTCAACATGAAACCTGACGAGGACAACTAGTAGAATAACTTTCATGTTATGAGTTGTCTCTAATTCGGTCTTGAAACACATGCAACATATTAAGAACGGGAAAAGCTCTACCAGTGCGCGACTTTGGCAAAACGCTTATAAATCAAGATCTACTAAATGAAATTCGATGAAACCAATGGGAAATGAAAGTTAACTTGATGCTCTACACATTGGTATAGGATATGTTAAGGTTTGACCCGAGAAAACCTACCTTTTGGGTTGAAGAAGTCCCATTATTCCAGAAAACCCGTGTTCAGACCACTTGGAGGAAAACGCTTACTACTCCGTGTATACTGCATGGAATTTGGGCATTCCACTTGGGTTAGAACGTAGACTTGACCCTCTTTCCAGGGGTATAGGCCTTGGAAGGTTTGGTTTAGGTTTGACTCACCTTTGTCGACTTCAAGAGGGTGGTTTGTGAAGAACGACTTCTTGTGGTCGTTCCACAGCTCCTCAGCCACCAAGAGCTCCTCCACACGACCCTAGCAAGTTCTAAATTCGTTCCTAGGGTTTGGGTGAAGATTATTTAAGTAACCATGGTGTTTAGGAGTCCTATATAACTAGGAAAAGAGGATTTCGGGATTGGCATGTTTGGTTTCCTATTTTTGATGATTTTCTCCTCCCTTTGAGTGTGTGAGGCATTAGGAAACCTCCCCTCATAGTTAGGCACGAATTTGGGTTGCCATGAATGCATGATTGCATCCCAATTCAACTCTAATTGCCTCTTTTTAATTTCAGCGTATTTATGGTTACGAATTTCTATGTATTTTCTAGCTTTATTTGATTTTTGGGCCAAATGTTGCCCATTGGCCCAATTATGATAATGGGTCATCAATATATAATGTTGGAAGTCTCCCCAACACTTTTATTTAATTTTTGATTGCGTCGTATTTTCGTGTTAACGGTTTTTCGACTTGTTTCCTTATTTAGATAATCGGTCACAATAACTCTCAAACGTAGCCCAAATAATTTTTATTGAACGAAATTCTTGAGGGGTCATTAGAGGATATTATTTGAAGTCCATATATGATTTTTATTTAATTTTCTGACTCATCCACGTACGTGTGATAATGATTTTACGACTTATTCATGAATTACGATAATAAGTCGCGAAACACTTTAAACTTAGATGATCTAATTTTTCTTGGCACAAATTTCTTTATGAAACATTTAGTAATAATGTTTAGGGTTGATTTATAATTTTTACGAATTTTTCCGATGTGTTTTAGCACATACGATAATGGTACGTATGTTTTAAATACTCCGATATTATGGAAATTATTTATTTTCATTTATTTAAATTTTTATGTAATTAAAATTTCCGGGGTGCTACAGACACACAATTCTTCCAAGGGTAGTGTCGACACACCCCATACTAGTGTCGACATAATGCTCCAAGCCCTAAGCCAAAAGATGAAGAAATGGTCAAGCAGTGTCGACACAAGATCAAGCAGTGTCGACACTAAACCCAGCTTCCAGTGAACCCTGTCAAAAGGCCTGGATAGTGTGTCGACACTAGACCAGATGGTGTCGACACTAGATGCCTCTCCCAGAAGGCCTGTTTTGCAGTTTTCTCCAGTGTGTCGACACGAGATGAAGTGGTGTCGACACTAGAGACCCTTCCCAGAGAAGCTATTTTGCCAGTCTGTGACAGTGTGCTGACACACCCTATGGGCAGGTCAACACACTCCAGAAACTCTGTGACTTAAAGTCTCCTAGACAGGTGGCACTCTAGGGGTTTGGTGGATCGGCCTTGGATCATGTGCCCACGACCCCCAAGGGTACTTTTGGACATTTTAGGTATAAATACTCTCTAATTGGCCATCCATCCATAAGAGAGCCTTCAAGAGCCTTCCAGAAATCCTTTTGGCGGCAGAGAGAGCTCTCCTCCCTGTTCTTGCTCCCCTTGTGCTTCTCCAACCCGATTCCCACATCTCCAAGCACAAGAAGTGAAGATTGATCCAAGATGAAGTAGTATGAT
The DNA here is from genome assembly GCA_014218235.1 of Colocasia esculenta. Taxonomy (NCBI): domain Eukaryota; kingdom Viridiplantae; phylum Streptophyta; class Magnoliopsida; order Alismatales; family Araceae; genus Colocasia; species Colocasia esculenta. Next base: position 26,959,906 of record CM024764.1, read on the forward strand.
CAACTTTCAAGGGTGTAGATTAAGTAGAAGCAGACAATTGTGAAGATTTCGAGGAGGATCCCAAAGCACAAAGTGCAGAGCATCGGCCAGGGACTTCAGGGAATCAAGCCTCTTCACAATTCGGCATCTACAAGGGAGTATACTTAAAGATCAAGGATCTTTCAGAATATTCCTCAATTCCCTTGTGTCTTCTGAGTCATTCTGAGATTGTGCATAAGTTGTTGCACCAGTCTCTTGAATGAACTCTTGATAGACCATATCATTGCTAGAGGATCTGGATCTTGTGTTTTTGTTCTAGCAAGTTGTTTGTGAGCCTGTATGCTCAGTGGTTGAGTCGTTGTACTCAGTGTTTGAGTCGTTGCACTCAGTTCTTGGTAGAGCAGTCTTGCTCAGGTTCTAGAGTAGTCTTGCTCTAGAGGTTGTGTGAGTTGTAGAACTCAGTGTTTGGAGTTGTAAGGCTCCAGTGTGTGGTGTACCTAGGTTGTTTAGTGGATCCTTACAGTGTGAGGGGTGGATGTAGGAATCACATGGTATGATTTCCAAACCACCTAAAAAATCTCTGTGCAGTGGTTTGTGTGTGACTTAAATTCACATTGCGCTAGATGTATGCATAGGGTTTTTCGAATTTACCTTTAATCAACTTGATTCCACACTTCAAACATCTAATTCACACAATCACTCATTAGATCTAAATTGCTCTTTCAAATTGCCTTTGATTCTATGCATTGTTTTTAAATTGGCTAAGCTTCCGCAATAGTTGGCATAGATCTATTCAACCCCCCCCCCCCCCTTCTAGATCTTGTCCATCCCTTTTTCGATCCTTCAATTGGTATCAGAGAGGATTTATATCTAATCTGATCTGAGTGCTTTGTATTTGTTCTGTGTGTTTTACTTGCTTTCTTTCTTGCTTGCTGAGTGTTTTCTTCATTGCACCATCTATTTAATTGAATGGATTCCAGAGGGTTCATAGCTGAGGGTCATTCCATTAATAGGCCACCCTTCTTTAATGAGACAGACTATTCTTATTGGAAGAATAGAATGCAAGTTTTTCTTAGAGCCCAAAATTATGAAATCTGGAAAGTAGTTGAGGTAGGCCCCTATGAGAACCAGGGAGAGGAAGAAAACTGGACCAGGGAACAGATTAGAAGGGCTACTTGAATTATAGTTCCATGAATATGATCCAGTGTGTAGTCCACCCTAAGGAGTACTCAAGAATCTCCATGTGCAAATCTGCCAAGGAGATGTGGGACAAACTTGAGCTACTCTATGAGGGAACATCTCAAGTGAAAGAAACCAAAGCTAACATTCTTGTCTCTGAGTATGAATTTTTTATGATGAAATCTGATGAGACAATTTCTGAAATGTTTGCCAGTTTATGATCATTGTGAATGGACTGAAGGCCTTAGGTAAGGATTATACAGATGCTGACTTGGTAAGGAAATTTTGCGTTCTCTCTCTTCAATTTGGCACACTAAGGCCACAGTCATTGAAGATTCTAAAGATTTGTCCAAAATCGCTTTGAATGAATTGATAGGATCCTTAATGACTTATGAAATCAATCTACGAAGAAATGAAGAACACATAATTAAAACCAAACCAGTAGCACTAAAGGCCTCTTCATGTAATAAAGACAAGAATCAGGAGAAAACAAGTTCTGATGAGTCTGAGTCCAATGAGGATGAGATTGCCCTCATGACCAGGCAATTCAAAAAATTCTTAAAATACAGGAAAGGAAAATTCTCTGGGAAAAAGAAATTCCCATTAGGAAAAAGAAACACTTCCTTTTCTAATGCCAAGTCTAATAGGAATCAGAAATCTGATGAAACTGTCATTTGTTACAGGTGCAACAAGCCAGGACATATGAAAGGAGAATGTCCTGAGAACAAGAAGGAGAAATACAAGAAGATTCACAAGTTCAAGAAGCCAAAGGCCATGGTAGCCACTTGGTCTGATGAAGACTCAAGTGAGAAGGAAGAAGAAAAATCCTCAGGCTCTGAAAGTGAGGAAATTTGCTTCATGGCAAATAGCTCAGATGGAAAGGTAAGTACTTCATTCGAAGACTATTCAATTGATGATTGGCAAGATGCCTATGCTAAGCTTGTTGAAAACTACTCTGAAATAAGAAAAGAAAACAAGCATCTCAAAAAGAAAATTGAAAATATTTTACATAACTAATCCATCAATAAAAGAACTTGTGAACTGGAAAATGAAATAGCCGAACTCAATGAAGAAAAGGAAAATCTCCTGAACACAATTGATGAGCTTAAGCTTGCATCCCAAAAGGCCACCCATGAATTTAAAGAATTGTCTGAAAAGCTGGAAATGGAAAACAAAGATAAACAACAAAAGGTTGAAGAAATCAAAACCTTAGAAAACCAGCTAAAAGAAAAGGATGAAGTCATTGAAACCTTCACAAAAGGTAAAGACAATTTGGAGGCCTTGCTGGGAGCTAGAATGAAATCAATTTCACATGGACTAGGATTCAACAAACAAAAACTCAAGAAAGACAAATCTGCTGAAATAAGAGAAAAAGCACCCTTGATCAATTTTGTCAAAGGTTCTAGTCTTGAAAACAAAAAAATAAGCAAGTGTCAAGCAATACAATAGAAATTTCAAAAACACAGAACAAAGAGAAACCAACCAGGTCGACACAAGTCCACAAAAAGATGAAATCTATGACTGATGTGTCGACACCAGTCAAGGATAGGTCGACCTGCTCAACCTCAATAAACAAAAACCAATCAATCAAAAATTCAAGTAAAAATCTGAAAAATAAGAAAAAGTCAAAAGAAGTCATTCATGAGAAACCTTGGACTTCCAAAGTAGCACATCAAGCTGATTGGACTAATTCTTGGAACCAATGGTATCTTAATCCTTTTTGGTACCATCCTCAATTCTTCATCTAAAATTTTCAGTGTACCATCAAAATCCTTGGTTTGGACCTCCACAGTTGAACACTCATGTCCAAATGCAAAACCCCCTTCTTAATAAGAAAAAGAACACTGGTGTCTTGATTCCAAAAAGAAAGGACAAACTGAAAAAGGCAGAAAACACCACTGAAATCAAACAGAAGCAAAAACCAAGTCGATCTGGATTAGAAAAGATTTGATATCAATGTTCAAACATTCTGATGGTCCCAACAATGTTTGGGTACCAAAATCTTCTCTCCATTGATTGTTTTTGCAGGTAGGTCGTACACCCAACTCAATGTGTGGTTCCTTGACAGTGGGTGTTCACGACACATGACTGGAGACAAAACCAAATTTTCATTCCTGATTGAGAAGGAGGGAGGTTCTGTCACTTTTGGAGGTAAAAATAAAGGAAAGATCATTGGATCTGGAAATGTTGGTCAATCTTCCTCAAACTCTGTTGATAATGTTTTGTTAGTTGATGGTCTAGATTACAATTGCTGAGCATTAGCCAACTATGTGACAAAGGTCACAAAGTTGTGTTTGAATTTGATTTCTGCAATATAATTGACTCATCAAATGATAAAGTAAAATTTTTTGGAAAGAGGGAAAATAATGTTTACATGATCAACCTCAATAAAAATTTTTCTGAAAACATTTGCTTTGTTTCCAATAAAAATGAAATTGCATGGACTTGGCATAAAAGACTTGGCCATGCAAGTTTCAAAACAATAAATAAACTGTTAAGGCTGAATTTGGTTAAAGGTCTTCCTGAATCCTTTTCTAATGTAGAAAATCAAGTTTGTGGGATTTGTGCCCAAGGAAAACAAACCAGAAAATCTTTTAAAACCTTCAATGAGGTACTCACATCTAAGCCACTAGAATTACTTCACATGGACCTCTTTTGCCCAACAAGAATTCTAAGTCTTAGTGGCAAAAGATATGGGTTTGTGATCATTGATGATTTTACTAGATTTACATGGGTTATCTTTTTGTCCCACAAAAGTGATGCTTGCCTTGAGTTCAGGAATTTCTGTACCACTGCCTTAACAAGTTTTCCATATAAAATCAAAAACATTTTGACTGATCATGGGGGTGAGTTTGAAAATAAATCATTTTCTGATTTATGTGCTGATCTTCACATATTCATAAGTTTTCTTCACCAAGAACTCCAGAACAAAATGGAGTTGTGGAAAGAAAGAATAGAACTCTTGTAGAAATGGCTAGATCCATGCTCTTAGAAAGTAATTTGCCTAAATCCTTCTGGGCTGAAGCTGTGAATACAACAAATCACATTCTCAATAGAGCATTGATTAGACCAAAAATCAGAAAAACCCCTATGAATTAATGAAAAATAAAAAGCCAACAGTGTCTTATTTCAAAGTCTTTGTGTGTAAATGCTTTGTTCATAACAATAACAAAGAAAATCTTGACAAGTTTGATGCTAAAAGTCAGGAAGCCATCTTTCTTGGCTATTCTGAAGTGTCAAGAGCTTTTAGAGTTTATTCTCTCAAGAATAAAATTGTTGAAGAGTCTCCACATGTTATTTTTGATGAAAATTCCTTTTCAACTCATGGTTCTAAATCTTGCAGGGATAGTCAAGACAATGAAGAGGATGATTTTATTATAGATTCTTCACCAACTGTTGAAGAACATGAAGACATTGATGAGAACTTGAACATCCATTCACCTACTCCAAGTGGATCAAGTAATGTTGTTCCAGACTTAAGTGCACCTCAACAGGTAACTTCTGAACATAGAGTTTGAGAGATCACCCATTGGAAAATGTAGTTGGCAATTTAAATGATAGGGTAAGGACTAGATCATCATTCCTGAATGTTATTGATGAAGACCCACTAGCTCTAATTTCCCAAGTTGAACCAAAGTCAATTGATGAAGCTTTATTGAGTTCTGATTGGATCAATGCAATGCATGATGAACTTCATCAATTTGAAAGAAATCAAGTATGGGAATTAGTACCTAGATCTAGTGACCAAACAATCATTGGCACTAGATGGGTATTCAGAAATAAATTAATGAAAATGGTCAAGTCATTAGAAATAAAGCTAGACTAGTTGCAAAGGGGTACAACCAAGAATTTGGAATTGATTTTGAAGATCATATGCCCCTGTAGCTAGACTAGAAGCTGTAAGAATTTTCTTGCTTTTGCATCTTCCATGAAATTTAAAGTTTATCAAATGGATGTCAAAAGTGCTTTTTTGAATGGTTATATAAAAGAAAATATTTTTGTTGAACAACCTCCGGGCTTTGAAAATGAAAAACATCCTAATCATGTCTTTAAGCTTCATAAGGCTCTCTATGGTCTCAAACAAGCTCCAAGAGCTTGGTATGACCGTTTGAGTTCTTTTTTGCTTGACAAAGGATACTCTAGAGGTAATGTTGAACAAACCTGTTCACAAAAACTATCAAAAATCAAATAATTACAGTCCAAATTTATGTTGATGACATAATATTTGAATCAATCAATAAGAGCCTATGCAATGAATTTGCAAATCAAATGAAAAATGAATTTGAAATGAGCTTGATGGGAGTTTTACATTTTTTCTTGGGATTGCAGGTTAACCAAACAAGCGAGGGGATCTTCATAAGTCAAACCAAATATGTCAAGGAACTTCTGAAAATGTTTGACTTCTAGAACCTCAAGCATTCAAGCACACCCATTGCAATTAATGCTAAACTAGAAGAAGATCACTTGGTAAGTCAGTAGACCCAAAGACATACAGAGGTATGATTGGTTCTCTACTCTACCTAACCACTTCTAGACCTGATATTCAGTTCAGTGTATGTTTATGTGCTAGATTTCAATCTAATCCTAAAGAAAGTCACATGTTAGCTGTTAAAAGAATTTTCAAGTATCTTGTTGGAACATGTGATCTTGGAATTTGGTATCCTGCTGGTTGCAAGTTAGACTTGATTGCCTATTGTGATGCTGACTATGCTAGGTGTAAATTAGATAGAAAAAGCACAAGTGGCTTGTGTTTGTACTTAGGTGGGTGCCTAATCTCTTGGGCTTCAAAAAAGCAACATTCAGTTGCTCTGTCAACTGCAGAGGCTGAGTATGTTGCAGCTGGTAGATGTGACACTCAAATTCTTTGGGTGAAACATCAACTTCTTGATTACAACCAAGAGTTAGGTTGTGTTCCCCTTCTTTGTGACAACACAAGTGCCATAAATATGTCTAAAAACCCAATTCAGCATTCCAGAACAAAACATATTGAAATTAGGCATCATTTCTTGAGGGATGAAGTAGCAAAGAAATCCTTTGAACTCCACTTCATTGAAACTGAAAAACAAATTGCCGACATCTTTACCAAACCTCTTCCTGACAGTAGATTTTCATCTTTAAGGAGAGAGCTTGGTCTTTGCAAATGTCCATCTTCTTGATCTCTCTCATTTGGGTTGAGTGTTTAGGCATATTTTGAGGGGGAGTCATTGTTTCATCATTCTTCTTTGCTTCCTTGATTCATATTGTTCACATCTCTCACTATTCAAATTCTATTTCTTTTTGACAATGAATTCTTCAACTCACATTGTGTTGAACTTCTTGGTATATCAAATGGTGATTTGAAGAAGGAGAAGTTCTGTTTGTCTGGACACTTTCACTATGCGAGAGTATATGTCTCCGCCAAGTACCAAGAAATGAATATGCAATCGTTGAGGGGGAGCTTTTGCTGTTCAAAGAGAATCCTTTCTGGTTTCAAAATACTTGCATATCTTTATGTTGATGAAAAGTGGTTGGAATCATCATCTCAGGGGGGAATTCACAACTCATTTCTTTTGCAAAATTCAAAACTCTTCTTGAATTACATCAACTTCCTTGCATGATGTCCTCATTGAGTTGTCTAGAACCTCAAAATGATCCTTTGAGTGATCTACTACATTTTTTTTCAATCAACTCTCAACTATACTCTTCAAGACTACAGAAATTCAAATCTCTTTCACAGACTGGAGGATAATGTGTGCATTGAATTTAAACTTTTTTTTTTGCAACTGATGTGAGATAAATGGTTTCAAGTTTATAAAATTCTCCTTACACTTAATATTCAACAGAGCAATGGCACAAATATTGAGAAACTACAAACCTTCACAATGAATGAAGTGCCATGTATGTCATGAGGTATTATTGCTATCTCTGTTCAAAGGGGTTCAAAATTAAAAAGAAAATGCTCTATATTTTTTATGGTGACTGAGTAACTGGAAATATTGGTGTCTGATAAACGTATATTTCCACGTAAAAGGTTGTCATTTGCCCCTTGAAACTAAATAATGAGTAAATCTCTAGTATCCAGGAACTATGGTGTGTGAAAAGCATTAGTTCTTGAGTGAACAAGATTTACTACATTTGATAGTTTGATTAAAAAAAAATGTCCAAGGAGAATTGCTTAAAATAACCGTCTTTGTCTATCATCAGTTTGTTTTAAAGGTGTTTATCTTCATCACACTCGATTTCAATCTAAAAGATATTTTCATTTCTTTGGATTTGGAGATTATGGTAGTTTGTATTGATTGTTGGATGTCCTATATCCCTCAAACTATCATTTTACTAGTTCAAGTTATTTAATGAATATATCCTGCTTGTTATTGAGTAAATCTTGAAGTTTGTTGCATTTTTGCAAGAATTATGACAACTGAATTCTTTGGCCTCTTAAAAATCCTTGAAATGCTAATTCCATCCATCTTGAATCATATTAAAGATATCCCAAAACTCACAATTTTTTCCATGCTCAAATACTCAAGTCTCTTCAGGCCAGGTCGACACTACCTCCATCTAGTGTCGACAAAGTCCAGCCCAGGTCGACACTAACCTCTTCTAGTGTCGACACATACCCCTGTCTGGGCGATTCAACTCTTGGGCGCCGGTTAGGTCTTCTTGTTCCTGCGGGGCATTGCACCTCCAAAACCCCTTTTATATGCAAGGTCGACCCCTTGGCCGTCTTCCACCTTTGAAAACGGCAGCCACTCCACCTTCTTCCCTCCTCCAACCATCTTTGTCTTTCTTCCCTTCATTCCTTCTTCTCCGTCCTCTGCTCTTCCACTCCCTCCTGCAACCATGGCCCCCAAGCAGGCCCTCGTCGTGGTGCCAGGTCACGGGCCAATGCAAGACTGGTTGCCGTGGAAGACCCTCCTTCTATTGAGAAGCATAGCAACGTCGCCATGACCCTTGCGCAGCCAGGGTCTTCATCTGCTTCTCCCACTCCTTCCAAGAGAGGTAAGGCATCCTCTTCAAGTTGAGGTCCTTCACAAAGGGGTCCTAGACACCCTAGGAGGAAGATTTTGGCATCTTCCCCTGAAATTTGAAGACACATCTTCTCCTTCATCTGGGTCTTCTTAGCCCTTAGAGAAAACCCCTTCAAAGTTGGCCAGTGAAGGAAAGTCTATTCTAAAGCCTAGGGCTGTAGATTTGCAAGACAATGATCGCTGCTGCATTTCCAGAAATTCTCCAATTCTTCAACTTTCAGTCATGGTTGCCATTCATTTCTGACTTTAGAACTATTTACCCCAGACTTGTACAAGAATTCTATTTGAATTTGGAATGTACTGATGATGGGTACAAGTCTGAGGTCAAGGTCTGTTGATAGATTTGCCCACAGAGCTAGTTGCCACCTTGTTTCGAATTCCTGATGAAGGGACTGATTATCATAATTTTGAGTTTAATCTTCATGAAGCTTACTCCTTGTTGACTGGACTTCCATTTGATGTCAATGATCTCTGACAAACTCATGTCACAAAATTCAACACGAACACATTTCCTCCTGTGTTGAGACTTCTCTACCACATCCTCACCACAATTATCACACCTCAAGGTGGTGGAAGGGACAAACTCACCGATATACAGAGATTCATAATTTATTGCATGAAGAAGGAATTAATGGTCAACCTCCATGTGATTATGTATCAAATTATGTCTGAGACTACGAGGAAAGATCTCCATAGGTCTCTTCCTTATGCAGCTCATCTTACACCAGTCTTGAACACTTTGGAGTCTCTCTTGAGAATGAGAAATCTCAAACAATTCCCAAGTCAAACATCTATCGGTTCAAACATTTGCAGAAATTCATGGGATTCAGACTTGAGGGAGATCAGGTTAGAAGAGGACCAGCTATTGCAGAGGTTCCAGTGGTTCCTGAGCAATCTCCTGCCTGAGGACCAGCCTCTGGTTGAGGATGAAGCACCAATACCCCAAGATGTACCTCATACACCTCCCTTTCAAACCTCTTCACCACATCTTCCTGAAGTGGAAATACCTCATTAACTCCCCAAGCCCAAGCCTCCACTTCCTTTGGTGGACCTTCTGTTCCACCAGAGTTGTACTCATTTCTCAATGACAAGTTTGATACCATTACTTCTTCAATCCAACAGATGTCAGAGGTTTTTGAGCTCAGGGTACAAAGGTTGGAAAATTCAGTGTCTGCTCAGTTCATCAAACAAAAGGAAGCATCAGATTATGCAGCCTAAAGATTCAATAGGCTTATTGGAACATTGGCTGATGCCTCCCTTGAACTAAAGGAGCATCAAGACAAGTTAGAAAAGGTTCTTGAAGGTATTTTGGCAAATTCCCAACAGAATCTATTCAACAGCCAGGAAGCAGTCAATCAGATATCCAAGACAAGACTATCTTTTGCACACATGGTAGATGATTTGGAGGGCATGAAGAATTTATCTGCTCACATTGATGAAGAAATGTCTGCTCTCAAGAAGGAATTTAAAACTTTGCACAGACTTGGTGGCACAGCCGGTTCCTCTTCATCATCACAGCCTATTTCAGATGATTTCAGTGTGCTTCAAGCAACCATGTCTGAGAATTCTGAAAGAATGGAACATCTCCTGCATACAAGACTCTCACAATCCAAGCTCAGATGAAGTTCAGCTTGACTTCTATAGAGAAAAGATTGACGGATATTGAGACTATCTTGCTGCCCATTCCTCCTCCTCCTCCTCCATCCTCCTAATGGACTTCATATTTTGATGATGTCAAAGGGGAGAAGGACATCTATGGAAGGACATCTATGTTCATCTATTTTGAATGAGAACTTTTTGTAATGAATGTGAATGAACAAATGTCTGTAGATATCAAACTGTGTTGGTTTTTGGCCATTAATGGAAAACTATGGTTATTAGTAACATTGTGCCTCTTGATTATGAAAATGTCAATTGTTACTAAATTGTGCTAAATGGCTTTTGATGAATGTGAATGAAAATTGAATGAATGTGAATGGATGTTGTGTGAATGGATACTTGAAAATCACAATCCTTTAAAAATTAAACTTTCATGTTGACTCAATATTGCCATCATCAAAAAGGGGGAGATTGTTGGGTTGAGTGTGAATATAATTCATTTCTCCTCATATTTTGATGATGACAAGTTGTGATTTTAATGCACAATAATTGGAACATGTTAAATGCACCACACATGTAATGACCATATTCAAAAAGTATGTTTTCAAACACATTTATCATTTATTTTCATGATAATACATTGGACTAATGAAATATGTGTTTATTTCTCAGGGACACACAATTCTTCCAAGGGTAGTGTCGACACAATGCTCCAAGCCCTAAGCCAAAAGATGAAGAAATGGTCAAGCAGTGTCGACACAAGATCAAGCAGTGTCGACACTAGACCCAGCTTCCAGTGAACCCTGTCAACAGGCCTGGATAGTGTGTCGACACTAGACCAGATGGTGTCGACACTAGATGCCTCTCCCAGAAGGCCTTTTTGCAGTTTTCTCCAGTGTGTCGACACGAGATGAAGTGGTGTCGACACTAGAGACCCTTCCCAGAGAAGCTATTTTGCCAGTCTGTGACAGTGTGCCGACACACCCCATGGGCAGGTCGACACACTCCGGAAACTCTGTGACTTAAAGTCTCTCCTGGACACGTGGCACTCTAGGGGTTTGGTGGATCGGCCTTGGATCATGTGCCCATGACCCCCAAGGGTACTTTTGGACATTTTAGGTATAAATACTCTCCTAATTGGCCATCCAACCGTAAGAAGCCTTCCAGAAATCCTTTTGGCGGCAGAGAGAGCTCTCCTCCCTGTTCTTGCTCCCCTTGTGCTTCTCCAACCCGATTCCCACATCTCCAAGCACAAGAAGTGAAGATTGATCCAAGATGAAGCAGTATGATCAACTTCCAATGGTGCAGATCAAGTAGAAGTAGACAATTGTGAAGATTTCGAGGAAGATCCCAAAGCACAAAGTGTAGAGCATCGGCCAGGGACTTCAGGGAATCAAGCCTCTTCACAATTCGACATCTGCAAGGGAGTATACTTAAAGAACAAGGATCTTTCAGAATATTCCTCAATTCCCTTGTGTCTTCTGAGTCATTCTGAGATTGTGCATAAGTTGTTGCACCAATCTCTTGAATGAACTCTTGATAGACCAGATCATTGCTAGAGGATCTGGATCTTGTGTTTTTATTCTAGCAAATTGTTTGTGAGGCTGTATGCTCAGTGTTGAGTCATTGTACTCAGTGTTTGAGTCATTGCACTCAGTTGTTGGTTGAGCAGTCTTGCTCAGGTTCTAGAGTAGTCTTGCTCTAGAGGTTGTGTGAGTTCTAGAACTCAATGTTTGGAGTTGTCAGGCTCCAGTGTGTGGTGTACCCAAGTTGTTTAGTGGATCCTCACAGTGTGAGGGGTGGATGTAGGAATCACATGGTGTGATTTCCGAACCACCTAAAAAATCTCTGTGCAGTGGTTTGTGTGTGACTTAAATTCACATTGCGCTAGATGTATGCATAGGGTTTTCGAATTCACCTTTAATCAACTTGATTCCACACTTCAATCATCTAATTCACACAATCACTCATCAGATCTAAGTTGCTCTTTCAAATTGCCACTGATTCTATGCATTGTTTTTAAATTGGCTAAGCTTCCGCAATAGTTGGCATAGATCTATTCAACCCCCCCTTCTAGATCTTGTCCATCCCTTTTTCGATCCTTCACATCTGAGTCTGCACACGTGGGTAGGGTTTGAGGACTCTGTGATGTCGAGGTGCCAAGCCATATGCCTCAGCTGGTCATTACTCTTTTGTGTGTGTGAGCTTGTGGTTGTTGCTGTGTTTGTTGTGTACTATTGAACCTATGAGGTTCCAGTCTTCTGACACGCTCCTATGAGGTGGTGGGTGTTACGCCACTGGTTCTTTGGGTTAGTGTAGTGTTACTTTACTATGGTTTACTTTCCTGAACTTCTTTTAGTATTGTTTTTCTAGTGGGGGTTAGTGTCCCTACTGGGTCTCTTCCTTAGACTCACTCCTTTCCCTTTTAGGTGGTAAGTTGTCAGCTCCAAGTGATGAGGAGCTGGGTCACTCCAGTGTTGGACCTGCTTAGCTACTGAGAGTGGTACTTTTTGTGTACGTACTTACTGTACTCTACCCTTTGTTGGATCTATGAGTTGTACCATTTTGTTATATATATAGTAGTTTGTTTTAGTTCTTTTGGTTTGTACATTTTGTTTTAGTTCTTGTGGTTTGTACATTTTTTTGTATGTTCTCCTCAGACACTTTCTCTTAACCCCTCTAGCTTCATCTAGTGAGTGGCAGTTCAAGGTTCGGGTTACTAGTGGGTAACTGGTAATTTGGATCATGGGTCGTTGCAGTTGGTATCACTGCCTGTCTATCGAGACATACAAGGAAATGTTACAAGTTGGTAACTGAGAGCATGAAGATTACAATAGCAGTAAGCAATATCAGAGTAACATTGTGTAATAATAGGTGTGCATGTCCTGTATAGGTCCATTTTGGCACCGATGCGACACTGTGTTGAGGAGGTGGTAGAGCAGGCACCTATACAGGGCTCGAGATGCCCCGCCACCACAGCAGGCACAGCCTTGGCCATAGATGCGTACAGTGGTGTTGCACCCCACACTGCCACCACCCCCTCCCTGGGCAACACAATTTGACTGGACTCGTTTCCTTGAGGGGATCGCACCTATTGCCCCACCGGACACTCTAGTACCTCAGGGAGGTAACGAGAGTTGTTGAGGAGTTCTTGTAGTTTCACCTCCCCCAATTTGAGGGGCAGTCAGACCCAGACACACCTAGTCATGGTTTAAACACTGGGTGTGGACTTTCCATTCATGGAGTCTACAGCAGAGGAAGGGTTATGTGGCGAGTTACCAGTTACAGAGCCAGGCACTACTTGTGACTTCGGAGTGGGAGACCACTTTTCAATCTCACCCGCTAGGCAGATTTTTGGCATAGTTTTTTGCGGCCTTTGAGACAGCCTTTGCCCCCCCCCTATGTTAGATAGAGATGAAGGTTGCGGAATTCCCAATATGGTAATCTAGAAGGGGGTTGAATAGATTACTGTCTCTTAAAAACTATTATCACGTTCTTTTTCTTAAAGCACAGATTAACAAGACAGTATCAAGATCTAAACTATGTGTAAATGAGTAGAAACCTATCTAGCGTGTGAATATGCAACGTGCCTATCAAACATCTATCGTAAAGACGATCAAACCACGAGACACGCAGATTTACGTGGTTCGGAGTACACAACAGTGTATCCTACGTCACGCACACACACACACACAAATAAACTGCTTATGAGCGAGTTCGTGACTACAACTCACACACACACGTGTTTTCTGATGTGCACCCACGATCACAACAACACACACGTGATCTCAAGCACAAGAGACGCTTGAATCACACAAACACACACACGATTGATGAAATTGTGAAACAGGAAGAGTTCAGTATAGGAGTAAATCCTGATGTGGAACTCTTCTGAGAATGTCTGGATGGAGTTCAAACTTCGACTTGACTGCTTTGGATTGATAGAGAAGGTTGAATCCACGACGATCTATCTTCAGTACTGCAGAACCAACAGATCTTCCGGTCTCTGCACTGCAGACTTGAAGCAGAGCAGCAGCAACTCTTTTCTCTTGGACTTGCTTTAGGTTTTTGGTTGTGGCTGCTTCTGTACGAGATTCTCTTCAAAAGGATGCTTATATAGTTGTGTTTTCATGTGGAGAGTCGTGGGACTTGAAAACACAATCTTGGATATGAAGGAAGGTTTCCGTATTTGAAGATCCTCTGCGTCTGTCGATAGGTATTGAGTATCTGTCGACAGATTGCAACAATTTGCAATAGACAGATTTCAGGTCGCTCTGGCTGTGGCATCTGTCGACAAGCGACACCTATCTGTCGACAGGCAGGTCAGTTTTGCCAAAACACAGAACTCTGCATTTCTGTCTGTGACATCTGTCGACAGGTCTCTGAGCATCTGTCGACAGGTGCTCTTAGTACTTTTTGTCTGATCACAACTGTGGCATCTGTCGACATATGCCTTTGGGTCTGTCGACAGGTACATGTATACACTGTACTTGTGATAATTTTCTCATGATTTGAGAAGGCTTGGTTATATGCACTGTACCTACATATAAAACATGTATAGTTAGGTATAATGAAGACATAGATAACCAAATATTGTATCATGTTAATTGACATGTATGAAACCTCAATTCAACTCATTCATCATTAAAAACATTGTTTGATTATCATTTATCATTTAAATGTGAATTCACTTAGTTTCCAGAATATGAACCCAACATTCTCCCCCTTTTTGATGATGACAAAATTATTCAATTAATGCTCATGAAATTGAGGTTTCTTCTCCCCCTTTTGACAACATCAAAAGTAAAGACAACAATCACATTTGTAGATTTGCACAGAAATGTGATTTCATTCATAGGAAAGTGAAGCATTCACATGACAAAAGTGTGACTGAAGTAACATGAAGTGAAGGAGAAAACATGAAATACATGAAATAACATAAGAGAGAAACGACATTGCTCAGACTGAAATGAAAATACAGGACATGACCCACTCCTAGACATCAAGTCTATCTAAGCAGCATCATCTTCAGGAGCTTGATGAGGGGCATGACACTCAGTGGCAAGTCTGTCAATGCGTGTGTCCAAGGTATCCATTCTTTCATTCACCTCTCGAAGCCATGTGTCATCTGCACTTGTAGCTGGGCTATCAAATCCCTAATGGAGGGCTGAGCAGCTACATCAACACCAGCATCTCCCGGAGCATCTAGTGGCTCTGACTGGGAGTCTTCATCACCTTCTTCAGCATCTTCTCATCATCAGCTTGATCGTCATCCCCAATGTAGTCTTCATCCTCGGCAGCAGCAGGTGCCTCCCTTGAGTTCCCGGGTGACGACCCCATCCACTAGCTTGTATCCCATGCGTGTGGCGGCAGTGATATCAAAACTGTTGCGGGAGTTGAGTGAGACACACTCACTGTCTGGAATGGGAATGCCAATAAACTTCAAAAGAGAAGTAATTTGGCAAGCGAAGGGCATGGATCTCCTGGGTTGGTAGAAGCACTTGGTGATCAAGCGAAGCATCAGGAGAGGAAGATTGATGGTTCACATTAAGGAAGAAGGTAAACAGGATTTGTGAACATTGGTGACGAGTTCACGACTGCCATGCTTCGACGCAATGCAAGTGGTGAAGATTTGGTGAATCATGCGGTTGAGGGAGGGAAAGTGTTGGCATTGAGCTTAGCAATCTCCTTGTTGTATCATAGGTTGAAGAGTAAGAAGGGGATAGTAGACAGAGGCGTCTGGATGATGATCAAGAATATCCGCCCCGGTGTTCAGAATCTGGAGGGCAGTGCTAAAAAGGTTAGCAGTGAGTTTAAAGGGAGTGCCCTTCACAGAGGTGTAGAACGCCTCATCGGAGGAAGCTAGGTTGTTAAAGAACTCAGTTACGGCAGTGGGAGAGTATGCCGTATGAGCGTAGAGAAAGACTGTCCAACCCTGGGTATCGAACAGGGGTGGGAGGTTGGGAAAGATCGGCCAACGAGTGGAAATCCACATAACGTGGAGGAACAAACTTGTGAATGTACTGTGAACCCGTTTGAGATGGATGGGGAGGTACGACCAACTCTGGAAGGCGATCATCCCGGTGTTTGGTCCGGCGTTCATCGTGAGCCCTGGATCCTTCGCCGGCGAGGAGGAGGCGGGACGACGACGTGAGACCAACTTCTTCGCTTGGGAGCCATGGATGGGATGAGGCAAGATGGAGGAATAGGAAGGAGGGCTGGAGAAAGAGAAGCAAGGTATGAAGCCAGGGGGATGGAGGTAGGGTTTCCCGTCCAGAAGGGGAAGGAGGTGTTTGAGAGAGGAAGAAGGAAGATTGGGGGTGGTTTGGAGGTGGAAGGGCCGGAGATGCCTATTTAAAGAAGTGAGGGGAAGTTTAAAAGGCAATGGCCCACCAAATCAGCCCCAAACGGCGTGCCGTTGGACTTCCAAACAGGAGTCGCCGTCTGTCGACAGACAGATTTTATCTGTCGACAGATGCTTTCAGAATGTCATCTTGTTGGATTTTTGTGTGTAATTTGAAAGGGAACTCTTGAGCAGTGGTTTTTAACTGATTACCTAAGGTGAATAGATGAAGAATACATATGTAAGAACCTATCATATACATGTAGATGAAAAGCCACTTCAACTATCTTAATGGTTCAAACATAATACTTAATTAGTCTGAAGTTGAAGCATGAAGAAAACATCACTTATATGAAAAGGAAACACTTTTACTCTTCTCTTTGTTAATTAGAGTGTAGGACAACACAATCCTCATAGTTGAGGTTCAAATGATCAAGGAGAGAATATCTAAATGCCAAGACATTCAAAAACAGCAATGACCCATGGGAATTAGCACTCAGTGGAGGCTTCACACTATTTCAACTTTTCGTTATTTGCCATTCTTTAATGCAAGGGAAAAGAGGTAATTAAGAGAACTTCACACCTTGAACATGAGGGTAGACATTATACGTGCCCGTACCCCCAGTTACTCAGTGAAAGTGTCCATCATACCGTTGTACAGAGTTGACGAATTAGCCTTTTGACGCGAGGGCAAACATTTGTGATGCCCACTCCCCGGTTACTTAGCAAGAACTCATCATTGCTCTGCATTTTCCAAATTAATTCATTTTAATCTAATGGAATGAAATTGTTTAGAAATAGGTAGCTTTTCTCCAAGTATTGTTTTAATAACCCAAGATCAATATAGTGATTGATTATCCATCAATTGTAGACATTAAACTCAGTGATCATAATACCTTTCAAAAGAGAATCATGTTTGCCTACATGTAATTATGAAGAAGAGTTAGGTGTTAAGTTTTTGAAAATAGTGAAATGTTTCCAGAATGATGGAACCTAGACTCAACATGAGTATTATGTAAAAATCACAAGATTGTTGAAAATTGCTTTAATATCTTATGCACATGATGTGATCATATATGTTATTAACACCATATAAACACCTTAGACATTTTTAAAGAAACCAGCTCAAGAGTTTTTGATTGAATAGGCTTGAAATGCCAAGTAGAAATGTGTCTGTCGACAGCAAAGTTGAGCTTGTCGACAGTCACACTCAGACAGATGAATGGGTGTTCAGCTGGTTGAGAGTACTGTGTTATTTGTCGACAAGCCAAGTTGCTGTCGACAGCTACACACAGACAGATTGTAGGCTGTGCGGGAGGACAAACCTGTGCATCTGTCGACAGATGCATGGTCGACTGTCGACAGATGCACACAGAGTTCAGAACCTGTGGTCTGTGGATGCCTATCTGTCGACAGGGAAGAAGGGGCTGTCGACAGATCCTTGTTGAAGGCCAGTTTAGAGAAAGAAGGGAATGTGAAAGATCATCCCATGTGAAGGAGTTATGAACAGCAAGAGAAATGTTTCCTTCACAATAACACCCATCTTTTGAACTAGCTCCCCCATAATGTGCTCATGAAAGACTCAAAATTTAAGCAATGCAATTCAATTCAAGCAAGATATGCACACATGTATTCAGCAGACCATTCATGGAATTGAAACTGTTTTTGGTAATTTTTTTGATTTATGATTTTTTGTTTGTTTTCAGAGTGATTTGGCTAATGAAATGAAACTTACCCCTTTGTCCAACATGGATGTCCCTTAATGGGCTCCAACTACGGGTACTTGGCGGAGAAATTTTTCTCACGCATAATGAAAGTTTCCAAACAAGCCAAACTTGTTTTTCCACAAATCACCATTTGATATACCCCATAGTTGTTGCTTACAAGAACATACATCAAGGACTTGGATTTGTGTCACTGAATTTTACATAAGCCTAATTCTCTTCTAAGGGATGTGAACCTATCCTCAGCCAATGGTTTTGTAAAGATATCAGCTAGTTGTTGTTCTGTTGGTATGAAGCTAATTTCCAAATTTCTATTGGCTACCTCATCTCTCAAGAAGTGATGACGAATTTCTATGTGTTTTGTCCTAGAGTGTTGAATGGATTTTTTGATAAATTGATTGCACTAGTGTTGTCACATAGGATTGGTGTGCATCCAAGGTCAATGTCGTAGTCACACAACTGACTTTTTATCCACAACACTTGTGTTGCACAACTCCCTGCAGCAACATATTCTGCCTCTGCAGTGGAGAGTGCAACCGAATGTTGCTTCTTGGATGCCCACGAAACCATGCAACCCACAGCATCTGGCAATAGCCACTAGTGCTCTTCCTGTCAATTTTACATCCAGCATAGTCAGCATCAGAATATGAGATTAAGTTAAAGCTACTTCCTGCTGGATACCAAAGACCCATGTCATGTGTACCTGAGAGATACCTGAATATTCTCTTAACTGCAATTAGGTGGCTTTCCTTTGGACTAGATTGATATCTAGCACAGAGGCAAACACTGAATTGTATGTCAGGTCTACTTGCAGTAAGATAGAGGAGTGAGCCGATCATACCTCGGAAGTGTTTAGCATCTACCGGTTTACCTTTCTCATCACTTTCTAGCTTAATGCTTGTGCTCATCGGTGTTGAGGCAGGTTTTGCAGTTTCAAACTGAAATCTCTTGAGAAGCTCTTTGACATATTTTTCTTGGTTTATGAAGAAGCCATCTTCCATTTGCTTGACCTGCAGACCAAGAAAAAATTGGAGCTCCCCCATTAAACTCATCTCAAATTCACTGTGCATGTGATGTGAGAATTCTTCACACAGTGAGGGGTTAGTAGAACCAAAGATTATGTCGTCCACATACACTTGAACAACAATGATGTGTGTGCGAACTTTCTTTGTAAAGAGAGTTTGGTCTACTTTACCTCGTGAGTAGTTTTTGCTTACCAGAAATTGGCTTAGCCTGTCGTACCAAGCTCGGGGTGCCTGTTTCAAACCATAGAGAGCCTTGTGCAATTTATATACATGGTTTGGTTTGTCATGAAGTTCAAAGCCAGGTGGTTGAGAGACATAAACTTCCTCTTTGATGTAGCCATTTAAGAAAGCAGTTTTAACATCCATTTGATATAGTTTGAACTTGTTTGAACATGCATAAGCTAACAAGATTCTGACTGCTTCTAGTCTAGCTACAGGTGCAAAAGATTCTTCAAAATCCACACCAAATTCCTGATTATAACCCTTTGCAACCAGTCTAGCCTTGTTTCTCACCACCTTTCCCTCTTCATTTAGTTTATTCCTAAAGACCCATCTTGTCCCAATTACAGAAATTTCGGGGTTCTAGGAACTAAACTCCAGACATTGTTTCTTTGAAATTGGCCTAGCTCCTCATGCATAGCATCAATCCACGAATTTTCGTTCAAGGCTTCTTCAACATTTTTAGGCTCCACTTGAGAGACAAAGGCTAAATGATCCTGTTCAACTATTTGATTAACTTGAGACCTAGTTTGAACTGAATCATTTATGTTACCTATGACATTCTCAAGTGGATGTGCTTTAGAGTACCTCACATTGTGATTGTTGAAGGACCGGTTGATCTTGCACTTGAGGAGACTGTTCTGGAGGAGGGGTGGCTGGAGGACTTTCATGTTGTAGTTCATCCTCGTGTTGTGGATCTTGTGCAGGTACTTCATCTTCATTTCTGAACAGAAGTCCGTCATCTTCATCATTGTACCTGCGTAGATAGCCACTGTTTATTTTGGAACTGACTTAGAGATTGTATTGGTTTTCTTTGCAGTTCTTCATGTGTTGTATCTTCAGTGTCATCTTGAAACCTGTAAGGATTAGGACTGTTAGATTTGGTTTGAGATTCATCAAATACAACATGTGGAGTTTCTTCCACTTTTTGGTTTTAAGATTAACACTCTATAAGCTCTAGAGTGTTCTGAGTATCCAAGAAAAATACCTTTGTCGCTTTTGGCTTCAAATTTGTCCAAATCAGTTTATCATTGTTATGTATAACACCTTTGAACCAAAACTCTGAAGTATCCAAGGGATGGTTTCTTACCTTTCAGAAGCTCATAGGGAGTTTTTTGAATACCGGTCTTACCATGGCTCGATTAAGAATGTAGCATGACGTGTTTACCGCTTCTGCCCAAAAGGTTCGGCAAGTTGATTTTCGACCAGAAGCGTACGAGCCATCTCCACCAAGGTTCTATTTTCCTCTCCACAACCCCTTTTGTTCTGGAGTTCTTGGGGAGGAGAACAAGTGTTCTATTCCTTGGTTCCTGCAGAAATCAGTGAAGGAGTTGTTGTCAAATTCTCCCCGTGATCAGTGCGGATGGAGCATATCTTGTGGACATTTCCATGCTCAATTTTATTGAAGAATTCTTCAAAAACATTAAGTGCATCATTCTTATGAGCCAGAAATTTCACCCAAGTGAACCTAGAAAAGTCATCTACAATGACAAAGCCATACCTTTTGCCATTGAGACTCAGTGTTCTAGTAGGTCCAAATAGGTCCATGTGCAACAGTTCATAAGCTTTGGAAGTACTTACCGGTGCTTTCGATTTGAAGGATTTTCGGGTCTGTTTTCCCTGTGCACATGCATCACAGAAATTTCATTTTTATTGAATGGGATTTCAGGAAGTCCACTTACAAGTTTGAGCCTCATAATCTTGTGCAAAACATTGTAACTCGCATGTCCAAGCCTACGATGCCACAATGTAAGCTCATCCTGTTATTTGCTACAAGACATAAATCATTATTTTCTGGATCATCTAAATCAACCATGTAGATGTTATTCATTCTTTTTCCAGAAAATTTGAGACTTCCTGTTTCCTTATCAAGGATTTGACATGAATCTGATTCAAAAACAATTTTATGGCCCTTATCACACAATTGACTTATGCTAAGCAAATTGTGATGAACCATCAACTAATAGTACATTATCTATTGAGTTGGAGGCAAACTTACCACCTTACCTGAGCCGATGATCTGGCCTTTGTTGTTACCTCCAAAGACAACGTGACCTCCGTCTTTTTCCACGAGCAAACTGAATTTTTCTTTATCGCCCGTCATATGCCTCGAGCAGCCACTATCCAGGTACCATTTTTTTTGATTGTGAGCTGCTAGGCATTCCTGCACATGTGGATTAGACAAGAGGTTTTGGTACCCAAATTACTTTGGGCCGTTTTATCATTCATGCCAAACAGTAAATGCTTTGGAATCCAAATTTGTTTGAGTTTCTGTTTTATTGGATTGTTCCAGCATTGTTTTTCATTGTGCCCAATCTTTTTACAGATTTTACATGATGATGGCTTATGAACAACAGTGGGCTTTGGATTCTTAGGAGCATGCATAGGCATCTTACCCTTTTGTTGCCTAGTGAACTTAGCTTAGGGACTTGCTGTTTTTCCTTGGGACATCCCTGTTTGGGGTTAGTAGCAAACTCCTTAAGCTTAGTTGGAACAAATTTGGTAGCCTTAGGTTCCTGGTTTTTACCCTTGGATTGATTTTTCCTTTTCTTTGAGGGATTTTGATTGCTAGAACTTGGGGTAGGATCAATGAAATCAGTCAACAGATTTTTGCCATTTCCTTTGGCTTAGGATTTTGAAACCCAATCCCATGTCTAGCAACAAACACATTGGATCCTAAGATTGCATCTAGATTTTGTTTGCTCTTGACAAAACTAGATAGATCCTTTGATTTGCCTTTTAACTCCTTTTCAGCTTTTTCCAATTTCTCTTTTAGATTAGCATGCTCACTGTTTAGAGTTTCAAGAGAGTTCATTAGATCATCTTTCTCTTTTGAACTTCTTGAAGCTTAATTTTCATGCTATCCATCTCTTCACTGTGTGTTTGTTCATCTATTTTCATCATGTCAATTACCTTATTCAGAGATTCAATTTCATCATTATTATCAGTTTCATGAACAAGGGAATTAACTCTCTTCTTGAGTGCTTTATTTTCTGATTTGAATTGACAGAATTTTTCAAAAAGGACAGTGTAAGCTTCTTCCCATTCAGTAGTAGAAAAAGATTCAAAGGAAGAGTTTACCTCAGAGGAGTCATCACTCCTTGCCATAAGACAGTGAATCTCTTCATCTCCTGAGGTAGCTTGACTTTTTTCGTCATCGTCTTCATCACTCCATGTAGCCAGCATTGCTTTGGCTTTCTTGAAACGAACTTGTCCTTTTTCAGTTTCTTCTTGAGCTCGGGGCACTCTCCTCTCATGTGTCCCTGCTTCTTGCACTCATAGCACACAACATCAGATTTTTTATTGGTCGTGTCAACCCTGTTGGTGCCTTTTTGGAAAGGTTTGGAGTTTCCTGAACCTCTTCTCTTGAATTTAGGAACTTCTTAAACTGTCTAGTGAGCATGGCCATTCGTCATTCTCACTATCAGTAGAGGTTTCAGACTCAGAACCTTCCTGTTGGGCACTCTTTTTGGAACCTGAAGATACTTTGTTGGAAGCCTTCAAGGCAATAGACTTCCTTGGATTCTCTTCAGTTTCTTTTCTTTTTACATTTAGTTCATAAGTCATGAGAGATCCAATCAATTCATCCACTTTCATTGTTGAAAGATTCTTGGAATCCTCGATGACAGTGACTTTGGTGTTCCAAGAGGATGGAAGAGACCGAAGTATCTTCCTCACCAAATCACTCTCTGAGTATTCCTTCTTAAGACCTTTCAATCCATTTATAAGTACCATGAATCTAGCAAACATGTCAGAAATTGTCTCATCATGGTTCATCTTAAACATTTCATATTCTGAGATAGCATGCTTACCTTGGATTCTCTCACCTCAGACGTACCTTCATATATCAACTCGAGCTTGTCCCACATCTCCTTTGCTGAGGTGCATGTGGAGACTCTCGAGTACTCCTTTGGGTGGACCGCGCACTGCATCATGTTGAGGGCGCTCCAGTTGAGTGTCCCTTTGGCAATCTGGTCCTTGGTCCAATATCTTCATCCTGAGGTAGTATGTATGGTCCTTTGCTGACTATCTTCCACAGTTCAAAGTTTTGTGCACGTAGAAACACCTGCATACGGTTTTTCCAATAGGGATAGTCAGTGCCATCAAAGAAGGGTGGCCTGGTCACTGAGTGTCCCTCGGCATATACCCCTTGGTAGATTCCATTTGACCGTGAATCTCCTGATCGTAAGATCAAATAGATAAAGCAATAAATCGGAGAAACTCGGCTCTGATACCAATTGAAGGGTTGCGGAATTCCCAATATGGTAATCTAGAAGGGGGGTTGAATAGATTACTGTCTCTTAAAACTATTATCACGTTCTTTTTCTTAAAGCACAGAACAAGACAGTATCAATCTAAACTATGTGTAATGAAGTAGAACCTATCTAGCGTGTGAATATGCAACGTGCCTATCAAACATCTATCGTAAAGAACGATCAAACCACGAGACACGCAGATTTACGTGGTTCGGAGTACACAACAGTGTATCCTACGTCCACGGCACACACACACACACAGAATAAACTGCTTATGAGCGAGTTCGGTGACTACAACTCACACACACGTGTTTTCTGATGTGCACCCACGATCAGAACAACACACACACGTGATCTCAAGCACAAGAGACGCTTGAATCACACAAACACACACACGATTGATGAAATTGTGAAACAGGAAGAGTTCAGAGTATAGGAGTAAATCCTGATGTGGAACTCTTCTGAGAACGTCTGGATGGAGTTCAAACTTCGACTTGACTGCTTTGGATTGATAGAGAAGGTTGAATCCACGACGATCTATCTTCAGTACTGCAGAACAACAGATCTTCGGTCTCTGCACTGCAGACTTGAAGCAGAGCAGCAGCAACTCTTTTCTCTTGGACTTGGCTTTAGGGTTTTTGGTTGTGGCTGCTTCTGTACGAGATTCTCTTCAAAAGGATGCTTATATAGTTGTGTTTTCATGTGGAGAGTCGTGGGACTTGAAAACACAATCTTGGATATGAAGGAAGGTTTCCGTATTTGAAGATCCTCTGCGTCTGTCGACAGGTATTGAGTATCTGTCGACAGATTGCAACAGATTTGCAATAGACAGATTTCAGGTCGCTCTGGCCTGTGCATCTGTCGACAGGCGACACCTATCTGTCGACAGGCAGAGTCAGTTTTGCCAAAAACAGAACTCTGGCATTTCTGTCTGTGACATCTGTGTCGACAGGTCTCTGAGCATCTGTCGACAGGTGCTCTTAGTACTTTTTTTCTGATCACAACTGTGGCATCTGTCGACATATGCCTTTGGGTCTGTCGACAGGTACATGTATACACTGTACTTGTGATCATTTTCTCATGATTTGAGAAGGCTTGTTTATACACTTGTACCTACATGATAAAACATGTATAGTTAGGTATAATGAAGACATAGATAACCAAATATTGTATCATGTTAATTGACATGTATGAAACCTCAATTCAACTCATTCATCATTAAAAACATTGTTGATTATCATTTATCATTAGAATGTGAATTCACTTAGTTTCCAGAATATGAACCCAACAAGAGAGACTGTACCAATTCTAGACTGGCACAAGCTAGATGACGGTGGTTCAGTAAAGACCAGAATTTGTGGAGTTGGGGCACTATGCACTGTCAAATTATGGAAGATGAGAGCCTGAGACCTAGCGGTTTGGGAGAGGACTCAGCCAGAGCTCAGGTAGGCGCTAATATTTGCTTGGGTCCCCGACTTGGATGCTGCCTATTAGGCAGCGGTAGCTAGAGGCTGACACCTTACGAGCCATGGACATACATAGTTTTTTAGACATAGTGGTTCTATCCCAATAGAGGTACAACAAGTACTTCCCAGCAACTTCGAGACCCGACTTCTTTTTACATCTTCCTTTGTGGGACATCATCGAGGTCAGGTCTAGGAGAGGTTTCGTCATGACAGGAGCTTCATAGAGATAGCTTTCAGTAGAGAGTGTCAAGCCTACTGGCAGCCACAATAGCAGGCCAACGCTCTTTTGTTGGCAGTGTTACCGGTGCAACTAGCTAGGCACATGGCGTAGATTGCCCCCTGTTACCCGAGATCCGCAGTAGTATAGTCAGCCTCATTGTGTACAAGTAGTAGCAGGTTCCGTAGCAGTACCAACAGAGTTCTAGTTCTGGCAAGCCGAAGACCATAGGCTCGTGTCATGCACATGACTCGTAGAGGCAGAGGCAGCTTAGCTTGTGGAAGGTACTGTGACTATTTTTTGTTTTGCAGCCATAGTTTTGTTTGATTTCGGTGCCCTCCCACTCTTTTTTTCTGAGGAGATTTTACACTCTCTGAGGAGCTGAACATGGGAGTGTCCATTGAGCTTGTTGTGGAGCTACCGATAGGAGATTTTGCCCTTACCTCGTACTATGTTGAGGAGGTACCAGTGCAGATCCTGGGTCAGAGTTTGCCAGCTCAGTTGTTTGCTATGCAGTTATAGGATTTTGATGTGATACTGGGTATGGATTGGCTCGAGTAGTACGGTGTAGTAGTGGATTGTAGGAAGTAGAGGGTGTACCTTCAAATACCCAGAGGAGTTGTCTTCTACTTCCAAGGTATCATACCTCTTATTTCCATTTTCTAATTTCTACTTTGAGAGCAAGGTGGTTGTTGGCTTTTGGGTGTCAGGGTTTTCTTTCTACTGCTGTACATGTCGACCAGGCACCTTCTGGTGTGGAGGACATTCTAGTGGTTTGCGAGTTCCCAAACATTTTTCAGATGAGCTCCCTGATCTACCACCAGATAGAGAGATTGAGTTTACTATTGAGCTTGTTCTTGACACTGCACCTTTTGCATAGGCACGTACTACGTGGAACCAGCAGAGTTGCGAGAGCTAAAGAGGCAGTTGGAGGAGCTACATGAGAAAGGCTACATTCGCCCTTGCTTTTCTCCTTGGGGGTCCCCAGTATTGTTTGTAAGAAGAAGGATGGTAGCCTACAATTGTGTATTGATTACAGGAAGCTGAATCAAGTGACCATCAACAATAGGTATCCTCTGCCTAGGATTGATGATCTCTTCGATCAACTTCAGTTAGCTTGAGTTTTCTCTAGGATTGACTTGAGATCAGGATCCTTTCAGTTGTAGATCAAAGATTCAGATATAGAGAGGACAGCTTCAGGACCAGATATGGGCACTTTGAGTTTTTGGTGATGCCGTTTGGGCTCACCAATGTGCCAGTGGCCCTCATAGATCTGATGCACAGGGTGTTCCACCAGTACATGGACTAGTTTGTCATGGTGTTTGTTGATGACATCTTTGTGTACTCTTCTTCAGAGAAGGAGCATGCCCAACACCTAAGGATCATGTTACAGACTCTACGTGAGTGCCAACTAT